>JARUHE010212769.1:0-13405 GCA_031471125.1 Archaeomysis grebnitzkii | reverse complement strand
AGCGACAAATTACTGACAAGTACAAGAGTGTCGTGAGTTTATATTTTTACCGGATTTTTCTGATTACAGAACTATCCCCGATGATTGCCATATATATAGCACTAGAGACCAAGCGGGCCTGTGAGGCTCGGTATCCTTCTATGTTCTTTAATGAAATTTTAAACGCAATCTTCATAGTTATAAATAGAGCTTTTATTGAAATTTTGGTGATGAATAAAAGAAAATTGAGAAAACAAACTTTAATGAAATTTCATTAGATATATAATTAAATACAATGTATAAACTCAAAAGTTATAATTCCCTACTTACATAATACATATTTCAATATAAATGCCTTACTTTCAAAGAAAAAATAGTAATTCATGGAAACTGGCCTTACAAACACTAAAACATGTAATTAATTTCTGCAGTTTTCCCAAACAATGACACTGTGATCGCTACAAACGCTTATTTGACAGTCATAACACTACATCTTGGATTTTCTGTCACTTTTCGAAGGGCACATGGGCAATTCCAGGACAAATAACCCAAAGCATAACACCCTCACCTCTTCGATTTTCCTGAAAATTGGCATATAGGTTACTTTTGCTCAAAAATAAGATTCCCAAATTGGTTTTTAATTTTGACCAATGGGTCAAAAAAACGGGCAAGGCAATTTTTGGGTCAAGCGATGACCTCGCATTTGACCGAAGGCTGTAACTTTTCCCTATTGCTTAAAGATAAAATTATATCAAATTAAGCAGAAAAGCATGAGGATTTCCAAAATACTATTGTTTTAATGTAGATCTAAACATAAAAAAACGTGGACGAAATAAAAATGTAAATCAAATTTGACACTTTGGCTAGAGGATATCCAAAAAAGAAATTTTGACTATAAAGTTTTCCCACCGATTTTACATTAAAATATGTAATAAAAAGTTTATGTATTGATCTCCAAATAAGTTAAATAAATTATCAAAAAATCTGTTTTCCTAGTTTTTTTTAAAAATTTTGAAGCATATATTTTCATAATATTCGTATTTGGAACAATGATAATGGTGTTGTGAAGTTAAAATGGGTACTAGTCATATAGCTGAAAATAATAATAACAAGTTCTATCAATTTATATCATAAAAAATTGTATATTTTTCCCCAACATTGAAATAAAACTAGTGTCTAAAATATATTTACTATTACGTGGCATCGCCTAGGCTTGGGTGCAGTATTATTTATTATTTTATTTATTTATTGATTTTTTTATTTTTTTTTTTTATTTATTATAAATATTATTTATTTTCCTTTTGAATTTTTTTTGAATCCAGCATACATGGAAGTGCCATTGAACAGCCTCCTTTCACAATTTTCGTTTGCATGGTCAATTGCATCACAGCAAGAAATTATTTAAATTCATTTAGTTGAAACACCGCTTCCCGTATGATCAGCGAAGTTAAGCAACGTTGGGTCTGGTTAGTACGTGGATGGGTGACCAGATGCTGTTGGCAACTGGCGGTGAATGTGCATTGCACCCATAGCCTGGTCCATTGGGACCAAATAATTAAAAAAAAACAGTCGTATTACCACTGTAACCGTTTCTTGTGACTTCAGTAATACACATGTCTTACTCCATCTTATGTAAAACCAGGCTAATATTTGCCTGTATAAATTAATCAAAAAGAAGCCAACTTGATTTGTATCACGGGTGTTAAATAAAATGGAGTAAGCAATTACGCTTATGCATCACCGTTGTTACAAGAAAGGATTAAAGTGTTAACGAGGATTAATTCAAGCAGGCATTTTAAATGAATGGTTTAATTGTTTTTTTCTTACAAGCAAATTACTAGACAAGTCTGTGTGGGTCAAGGTTCTTATGTTACAGCATTCAAAATTTTTAGGACTTGATTTAACTATCAGGAGGGTGGAACACAACTTTCACATAGAATTAAATGAGAACTCACTGGTCTTGGGGAAAGCAGAATGATTTTTGACCCATTAATTAGAACTGGACCTCCTCATTAGCCGGATGTTGATGTCATAATAATTATTTCAGATTTTTATATAGCACCGACATTATTCCATGAACACTCTTCAGTGATTCACATATCTAGGCCTTATAATTACCCGGATAAAGTGATGTGTACCCTAAGGATATGCGCCGACATATGGCACTTGCTTTTCAAGCCAGGGAAGCTTAGCATACGAGATTTTAAGAGAATACAGGCCCTTTCAAATTCTTGGAGCAAACTTGAACCGGTGCCAATGTGATTTGTTTAAGCAGCATTAATCTCCAGGCAGCGTTCCTATCCAGTTGACCACGATTTTCATTCAGAAATTTGTCGGCATTACAATGCAAGGGATTGTGGACAGGATGTGAAAGTTGTTCAATATGTGTAGACTCGCCAATTTGAAGTTTGATGTCAGGAAACATTTCATCGTCTTGCTGCTTAGCAGGTGTTGGTTGAGAGACCTTTATAACGAAAGTTATTTCTAATCTAACTCCAATTACCTATTCGAAATTAAGTGCAAAAAATTAATACAAATTGTAATTTTAGACCCTTCCCTCTATGACTCGATGACAACCATTTGGAAACCACCGAACTAATCTGAGTTTCAAACCAAATAAGATCTTTTCCATTAAAATAGGTCAATGCCATTTTAAAATTGACAGGCATGCAATTCTACTTACTGGGTTAATCCTGCAAACATTCTACAAAATGGGTTGAACTAACAAAAATCATAAGAATAATTTAACATTAAAAAATTCTCTTTTTATACATTCTTACTTACATTTGTTTATAAAAATATTTCTTCACACGAAACCTTTAATTACAGTGACTAAAAAAATAAATAAAACCTAATTTTAAACTATATACAAAGCCATATTTCTAAATAAAAAACAAAGATTAATAACAGGTTATTTAGGAGAAATCACTTTTAAATTACACGTCACAAATTAATGGTCGGTTAAATAAATTCAGGTTATTAATTCAGATTAATTTAAGGACTGCTTTAAAATCTGCAGGGCCAAATATTATAACATCTTAAATTATCTTCAAATTTATATTTTCAACATAAATAATAAAACCATATGGATAACTTTTTCACTTACCAGTTCACACATGAGACGGGCCAACTTTTTTTCAAGCTTCATGCACAGTTAATTTTCTTACCTTCCACCTCCTTCATGCATGATTAATTATTTATCTCATTTCCACCATCATATATGATTAATTTTCTAATTTCCTCCTTCATACATAATTAATCTTCTTATTTCCTCCTTCAGGTATGATTAATTTTCTAATTTCCTTTCATACATGATTAATTTTCTTATTTCTCCTTCATGTATGATTAATTTTCTTATTTCTCCTTCATGCATGATTAATTTTCTTATTTCCTCCTTCTTGTATGATTAATTTTCTTATTTCCTCCTTCATATATGATTAATTTTCTTATCTCATTATCTCACTGAAAAAAAGGGCTCTGAACCACAGATAACATCAAACAGAAAATTTGATTCAAATTCATTTACCACAATTCTTGCTTTGGAGTCTTTCAGTTTGTCTTATTTCCATAAAAGCTTAACCCTTTAGCTCCCAAGGGACCAATTTGTGCCATGTAATAAGGATGGTTTTCAATAATAACTTTGATGTGGTTTAGCCCTTAAGGAAAATTAATCGGGGGTGAAAAGGTTAACGAGTTTCTGGATAAGGTATACAAAACATTTGCTTCAAAATCAAGACTGATTTTTCACTAAGACTATTTGTGAGGCAATCGGGGGTTAAACTAGATTTTAAAAATAATTTTCACAAATTTAAAAAAATAATTTCCAGATATTTATATCGCCAAATATTTTTCTACTTTGTCACTAAATTAAAAAAACAATTCATACCCATCAGCTAAGTTTAGCAAGGTGTTGTCTGATAGTGTTTATGGGTGAGCAACTGCCTGAGAGCACCAGATGCTGTCGACAAATTGAGCTGATCGGTGGTATTTGATTTATCGAGGCATTATACCAATAACAAAAACTTTCCAATTCTATTTCAACTCCATGCATTTTAATTTTTTATGAAGACAACTTTATCGTTAAATCTGCATTACAATAATAATTTGAATATAATTATCATTATGGTTGAAGAGACACATTCACCTCATAGAAAAAGGATTGTTTTCAATGCTAATTTCAATATAATTTAGTCCTTACGACAATAATTTGTCCAATAAAAAGAGTCAATTAAAATTATCAACAAAAATTTTAGTTGATGCAATAGTTGGCACTTCACAATGGAGCTTTTCATGTATTGATCGACAATAGCACAAGTGAGGTAACCCATAATAAGAGCTTACCTCACTTGGGCTATTGTCGATCGATGTAATATGGCCATATACAGTTGAGGTAAATAACTCTCCTTCAATAGTACTTTTGAGCATAATTGGTCTGACAAGCAGACACAAAGATACAAATGAGAATAAAGTTCATAAAACAAATCAAAGTCTTTCCCAGGATTTTCCCATCAGTGTATATTGGCTATAACATTAATTATAGTATCAAAGTCTAAGCCAATAAGGTCCAGTGAAGAAGATACAAACATCGGCATGAAAAGGAGGTTTAACTGCCAGTTTTCAGTATAATCAAAAAATATGAAACAAGTTCGAGAGACTGACACTGGAAAAAAAAGTCGCACACAAACCCGCAGAAAAACGTACAACGGAAGTGTAAAAACAAATTTTTCAATCTAAACTCAACCATATCATGGCCTTCATAATGACAAAACACTTTTTAATGAAAATTTCATTACAAACACTAATAATTTTGGAGAACTATGTGCAATAAAGTCACGGGCAACAAAAACAATATCACTTGCAGGTATAACTTTCAAGTTGTTTTAACTACATTTCAATTCCAATATCCGATTAAATATCAATAATATTTCTAAGAAAATATAAATTATTAGTTATTACTACCAAATCAAAAACCATTATAGTCAATTTTTACATTAATTTTCATTATATTATTATTATTGCACAACAATACTAGAATAAATCTTTCCGGAATAACTTCTTGAAACGAACGAAAACAAAACTGAGATTGCGATGAGCACATCTTTACATAGATCGCGAAATCCTTTCGCAGTCACGCGTCATTTATCGCCCGCGTTTCTGATGTCCTGGAAAATGTTTATTAGACTATCTACACCGAATATGATTCCGTCGTCTGCACCACTGTACACCTTGGGGTCGCTCATTCCCTTGTGGGTCGCATGGGCAAAGTCTATTAGCCGGACATCTACTTTAGTTCGGTTTTTGTTCTTGAACCGAGAGTGAGTTTTGTAGGGTGGTTCATTTTTGGATTTGTAAGATGGTTCACTCTTCGGTTTGTACGGAGGATCCGATTCAGTCTTGACCAGAGGCTCTCTTGTTTTACCTGTGGTTATGCAAGAGTGATCGAGGAGGAACGCCGGGTGGTTGTTCAATTCTTCGTGCAGCAGACGGTTTTCTTGGTCGCAGTTGGCTGTGAGTTCTTCCGTGAAAGGTGTACTCCAGCTGTTGTTGCAGCGATTCTCTTCAGTGGCTACAGCATGATCCATGGTGGTGTCACACCTGCTCTTGTTACGTACTTGTTCCTGTTTTTTTGAGTTTCTTCTCTCCCTGTGTGTCTCTGCCCAAGATTTAGACCTAGATGAGCCGTCTTGTAATGATACTTTTGCTTCATTTTCTCTTCTTGTGTCCACCCAGGGTTTAGATTTGTTGGCTTCTATAGGTACTTTACAGCTTTCCCGCTCTTTATCCCACTCAACAGGTCTCGTATGAGATTTGTAGTTAAAGTCTGTACTGTCGTAAAGTATTAGTAATGAAGATGTGAAAAACCTAAATGAGTCTAGTTTTGATAGAATTTTCCTTAGTTCTTTCAACCTGTGTATAATCATTTCTAAGATGTCGTATCGAAGACGTTTGCCATTGTGTAAGAAACTTTTCAAATTGTTTTTAAAATCTTCATCAGATAGTTGTCGACCCACATACTTTGAGACCGTTCTGTACCTTTTTATTTCTCGGTTGTATACCTGCAAATAGACAAACATTTAATGATTTGTTTATGTTGCATGAAAGAAATTCATATTATAACTATATTAAGTTTAGTATACACTTAATGGTCACTTTTAACTTCCTCTATTATGTTGTATAAAGGAAATTCACATTATAACTATATTGAATGTAATACTTACTAGTCACTTTTGACTTCCTCTATTATAGACAATAGAACAGAATTATACAACAACAACCATGCATATCTCTCTCAAAGCACACTTTGCAGAAACACATTAGTTAACATCACACTTGGATGTGAATGTTTTTTCAGATCTAAATAGCCACCAACATAGGCCATACAGCACAAAATCGCCAGTCTGCCCAATACTTTTACATTCTACAACTAAAAAACAGTTCATCCTCTCTTGATCATATTTTTCCCAGCAGAGGAGCATTATACAATTACCTCCCTTTTAGAGATTTGGAGGCACCTGATTAGGGGCTGGATACCTAGGCTTAATTAATTTCACCCAAGAGCAGGGCATTTCTTCAGCCACCATCAAAAGGGTCTTCCAATAGTAATTCTAATGGAGTAATCACTAGAACGGCAGGTAAAGCAATGTCCTACCAGAGAGAAACCTGGGGCCGACCCATAGGCAAGTTTAAACATAAATCCAGTAAAATATCAAAGAAAGTGTGTTGTTGAACAGATTTAAGAAAGATAAATAGTAGCCACTTATTTTTTTTTTAAATGACCCTCACCTGCATTCCTGCCAGACGAACACCCAATGTCATTGTGGTGGTATTTGCAGCTTTTAATGTTTGACTTTTCTGTTTGGTGTCTGGGGCATCATCCCCAAACTGTCGAATGCCCATTTTAAGATCAAGAACGCATGGGTATCTGTATTTGTAGGTGAGATTTTCTAGCATGATACATTCTGCAAAGAAATAGTCTTTAGTAAGTAATAATTTAAATTAAAAAAAGTTACAAGTGAACCAATAATAATGAATCCGTATTCAATGGAAAATTACTAGGTTCTAATCATTGAAGGAATTGATGAAACCACTGAATGAATTAGTTGAGGAGAAATTCATACAGCATTCAGTGCTTCATTAAATAAATACATTAAGCAACTATTCACATTGCAATGGTTGAATGCTGGTTACTTCAAAACAATTGATCTGTTCATAGTTTTTCAGAAAAAAAATTCCACCGTATTCACCCCCAAAGATACAGTACTGGTTACCTAACAGTTGTTGCACCATAAAAAGGCTACTTATCCCATTGTCCAAGTAAGGTGGCAGCAGTCACACTGTTCAAGAGACATTGTCTGTACTGCGGAGATGACCGGACTGATCACCAAACCCTTCTATAGAAAACTGGTCGCAATCAGCCATTGTGCCACGGCAAGGCTATTATATTTATTATTATAGAATATTATACAGCGCTGTTCTGTGTGGTTAACAATTAGGTGATGTTGGGGTTGATTATTCCACCTTCGATATTTCATTCATTAAATCGTGGCAAGGCTATATAAAACCTATTGCACAAGTAGGCAACCATTCTCGGGCCAAAGCAGAAACTCTGATATGGGACGTCCGTAAGAACTGGTCGATGCATCACTGTTATGAGACTGACACTCTGTTAAATGCTAGCAGTGAACTGAATTGAAATTCAAATATGTAAAACTCACCAACTGTATTGGAAGAATTCGATCTTTGTTTCAGTTTGTTTAGGTGTGTGACATGACAATGTTGGACCCAGGGATTCTCGGGGTCGCCAGAGATGTGGTTGATGCTCGGCACGCGCGACGAGTTATGATTAGCCGGGGAACATGTGCCGGACTGGGATTCCTCATCGGAGTCACTGTCAAAATCCACACTACCTGAACTAACTCTTCGTAGGTTTCGTCTGTTATTTCAACGGGACAACACAAAACAAAGGTTTGAATAGGAACACTAGATTAAGGTATACAAAAGGTTCAACAGTCCTAAAGTTGGTTATTTATTTTTAGCATAACTTATCACACTGGGTATAAAGGGTGGACAAATGAAAAGGGACTTTTAACACATTTTCACAATAGTCAACGAACACAAAATGAAACATATCGGCCAAGCAATAATGGTCTTGTCAAAACAATGGTAAAATAAAATATCCCTCAATTGCAAAATTAAATATATGTTTTTAAATGATAAACTTTACAAATAACTCTCTGTTGAATGAACTGTTCAGCTTTTAAATAAAACAGTAATTCTGTTCCTTCAAAATATAATTTGAGATTAATGTTTTATAACTACTCTTATAGATGAAAACAAGACCACTATTTTTTTACTGATAGTACTTTCTGCTCCTCCAACTTTATTCTGCATTGTCTAAACTGACAGTCAACTAACTTTGGCAATGGATCACAGCTGGACTTTCAACTCTGATATAAATTGATCAACAATAGCATAAGTAAGGTAACCAACATTCAAATCACAGAGTTTACCTCACTTGTGCTATTGTTGATCCAAATATGCAATGAACTGAAGTGTTTTAACAACAAATTAGAAAATCAAGATTCATAAACTGGAAACTAAAAGTTGTGATCTCGACTTAATTTTTTCTTGATTTAGACCAACTTTTATAACATCAATTGAATCACAAGAACAATTGATCTAAAACAAGAAAAGTTGATCTAGATCAAGAAAAGTAAAATTGAGATCATGGCTTAACAGTCTTTTGCATTACTTAAAAAACACTGTACATATCTTACAAAATTTGTAGTTATCTAACACGAACATGTGATTAACACTATGTTTCATGGGTACTTTGGTTACAAAAAGGTTCTCTATATATGTCAATAAATATAGTGTTGTTTCAAATGAAAACTTTTGGGGATAAATATATACAAACAATTTTCCATATCTTGAAGAAAATAAAAAATTCTAAATGTTGAACAAGCATGGAAAGAGCTACACAAATTATTCAATATAAATTATTACTGAATGGCAAAAGAAAACTCTAAAAACTAAATGGAATGGTGTTGTAGTTTGAAGACATTTGTATACAACTCCTTGTAAAAATCATCCAAAAAGAATAGCATTACAAAATTGTTAAGTAATACAATTTACAATTAAAATATAAAAATTAATATTATTGAATTAATTAGTAACATGAGAAAAATTGTGTATGTATGAAAACTGTCTAATTAAAAGATATATAAATCAAAAAGCTATATAACATCATAACCAAAAATATTGATTGGGAAAAATTAAGAAATGAAAGTAAGATTAGATAAACTGAACTTGCAGTGATTAATTAGTAACATTCCAAGACAGACAAACAATAAATGCAACAATTTATAATTTAAAGAAAAACATAATTTTCGGACTAATTCTTTTGAAATGTCATCGGGTTTAGTGACAATCTGGGTAATTTTTTAGAATTTTTCAAGGTCCTAATCATAGTAAATGGGTTAATTATACTGAACATCTTGATGATACTAAATCACTAAATTACCTTAATTATACTAAACATTTTTCCCAAAAAACAAATCTTTACAATGCTTATGGCAGAATGGCCATTAGTGTTGATAAATCAATCTCGCTGCTTTGAATTTCGTCAAATGACACATTTTAATTTATTTATACAAGAAAATTATGCAAATTTGAAAAACAATTTAAAGCTTTCAATTCTAAAGTTTGATTGCATTAATACCATAACATTGCAGACAAGTACACATGCATGAACATTTTTATATATTTATATATGTTTGTTAGTGGAGACGTAAGGCACCGCTCAATGATTCATTCTTGATTGTTTTTGTTAGAGTTATTGTTAGGGATTTGTGGACTATTTTATTTTTTTATTTTACAGCAATGTGTATTGAACATAAATTAAATATATTTGCATTATGAATGATCTATCTAAAATAACATTTTCTCCAAAGCTTGAATTTATTGATATAACTCCATTTTTAAGCTGTTTTTCAACTTGTATATTTTTTCAAAGTAGAGTAAATATTATTTATTTTTGATTTTACAGCAATACCTATTGAACATAAATGAAATATGTGCATTATGAATAAACTTATCTGTAAAACTTGAATTTATTGAAATAACTGTTTTTATGCTGATTTTAAACTTGTATTTATTTCCAAAGTAGAGTAAACATTTATTTCATTTTTTATTTTACAGTAATACTTATTGAACATAAATGAAAAATGTATGCATTATGAACAATCCATCTTGAATAAAAAAAATTTAAACATGAATTTAATGAAATAACTATGTTTTTATATGGACTTGTTGAATTCCGAGCAATGATTTATAGATGTCTCCGCTATAAACCCGTAAAGTTTGGTTTGTATATCTTTTAAGTGACTTCAACTGAATTAACAAGGATGAACATCTATCCATTATTTCAATTCAAATAATATTCACATTCAGAAGCTTTTGAAGAACATCCTTTTAAAACAAATTAAATTCATTTCACCCAACATGCCTAAAATAAGAATAAAATACTGCACTCCCCCACAAGAAAAGTAAGTATGCATACTAAACGAACCTCGAGTGCCAAATGTAGGTGGGCAAAATATGCCTGTACTTGGCATGTTAAATTTACAAAACACGTACATATATATTTTTACAACAACACACAAAGCAAGTACATATTTTTGTGAATAGAATGCACTGTGCTTACACATTTTGTTCACATACATCTGGTATGCAAAGTACTTCTAGTATGTGTACATAGTATGTACTAGTTCATTGTTGATATACACAAAATGAATTATGAATTTTTTTGGTGTGAATCATAATATTATATTACACCAGAATGAGGCCCAGATCTCCACCTATGTAGATGATCAAACGAATTTTGAACTTTCCAAGAAAATTTTTAAATTTTACTTCTAATAAATGTTTCAGTGAATAATTGCACATTCAACCATACATACATATACTAAACAAATTATTTTTTATAACAAACTGAAAAAAACATTTCAAATCACCTCAATGCTCCATGGCCACTCCACAAAGACGTGATGTGCTTGTTTGGCAGGGCGGCGAGAGATAACCCACCTTCACCCGCATCCTGCAGCACCACGTCCAAAACGCCCCGGAATTCCGGCACAAACAATTTCATCTCGGGTGGCAGGCTGCGGTAAAAGTGAGATTCACGACCAATCAGGGGCTTGCATACGGTGTCTTCACCCAGCACAAACAGTGAAGAATGTCCTCCAACTTGATGGAGCAGGGGTTCAAGCTGGAACATTGGTTTTGTCAATTTTTTATTTATTTATATTTATGCATTGCTTGATGGTGATAGATCTCGATATAAGTACAGCTCAATAAAAATGTAATGCATGCATTATTCTATCAAAATGCAATTTCAATAAAGTATCAAAGACAAGGAAATGATTTTTTGTATTATTACATTCATGAAAGAACTAGATAGAATTTGGTATAATTGTTGGTAATTTAAATATTCCATTTAAATGGATCAATTATGGAATAAATTACTTAATATAACCATGGCCATTTTTCGGCGATACAACCAATAACCCAACACACAATGTGATCACCAGTAGATTCAAAATAATTTTCATTGCATATAAAATCTACATTAAAATCCACATTGAAATATACATTAAAATCTACCAACAAACAATCAAATCATTAGCTTAAGTCATCATCCCGATCCAACTTTTCAAGTTCCATGACAAATTGTATATATATAATTTGCATTTTTTATCTTATGAAAGTACTCTGGTTCTATTTTCAAAAAAGTTTATCATATATTTTCATTTTTGTTGATGAAAAACATAGGTTAAATTAAGGAGATTTTCCAAATAACTAATTTATGCTTAAAATCAGCACATTGAAGAAAAGTACATGTGACAACATTGCTGAAATTCAATCAATATAGATATATATCAATCTACAGGGTGATTCATAAACAATTCACCCAATTCATTTGTTAATAAAGGAAAAACTAATAACTTTGGAGTTTTGAGACAAGTTTTATTGAAAAGAGTACATCTTTGAGATTTTGCTTACATTAGGTCTTAAAAAAAAAATATCCTTTAAATGAGAGCCATGCTGTTCTCGACAAAGAAGTGTCCTTTTCACGGTTTCATGCAAAACCTTCGTCAGGATTTCAGGCAAAAGTCGAGCTACTTCATAGGAATATTGTGTTTTAGTTCCTGCAAGTCAATTGGTTTGGTGATATACACAGGGTCTTTAAGGTATCCCCACAGAAAGAAGTCATTTGGTGTCAAATCAGGAGAACGAGGTGGCCAGGGGATACTTCCAAACCTTGAAATTAATCGGTTTGGAAAAATTTCTCGCAAAAGAGTCATTGTTTCCCATGCTGTGTGGGCGGTTGCTCCATCCTGTTGAAACCAAATATTGTATCCCATATCTGTAGAAACTCTGTAATCATTTTTCTATACCTTTCTCCATTCACGGTGGAAGTTGTGCTGTCACCATTCTCGAAGAAATAAGGACCAATAACAGTGGAAGCCATTATCCCACACCAAACAGTAACGTAGGGTGGATGAAGAGGTTTTTCTTCAATTATTCTGGGGTGTTCGGTACTCCAGATCCTGAAAACTTATCTCCAAGATGTACTCTTTTCAATAAAACTTGTCTCAAAACTCCAAAGTTAATAGTTTTCATTTTATTAACTAATGAGATGGGTCAGTTGTTTATGAATCACCCTGAACAGCAAACTCAAACACTGCTCAATTCTGAATTAAAATTCAAAACCAGAGGACCATGGTCATCAATGTCTCATGGGCATGAAAAACAGTTGATTTTTCACATACAATTACAAATAACCACAAAAATAAACCTTCAACATAAAAAAATTAGGTGATCTCCACACAATTTTTTCACATAACCCTTATATCTGAATAACTTTAAGTTTTCTCAAAACATATCACTTGGGAATTTTTAATGTACACCTCATAGCTGTTCATCTGCGATATGAATGATAACTGTAGGTCAATAAACAACAAAAAAATTTAATATTTTCGATACAATTACGACGAAGATGACGAAAAAATAACATCTTAGGAGAGATTTGCAAGGTGCTGATTTTCAACATAAATTACTTCAGAAATGTGTTTACTCACTTGAATTTACATTTTTGGATAATTTCTCACCGATTTCTAAAAAAGCAATCTTGTTCTATCTATTTTCAAAAAAACATTTCGGGTATTTCTATTTTTTATTGATGAAAAACACATCAAGTTAAGGATATTTTGTCCATCGACTATTTCATGCTGAAAATTACCACCTTGCTGGCATGCTTAACCCTATAACGCCCGAATTATTTATGTCATAAGATCGTTAACCCAACAATGTTTGCATTGAAAATAAGCTTTTTTAAACGTCACTTAAAAGACCCAATGGGCGT
>JARUHE010212658.1:0-13406 GCA_031471125.1 Archaeomysis grebnitzkii | reverse complement strand
CGATCCAAATGCCTTTTAGTCGGGACAAACATGCTGATCCTAACACGCTTAACCATGTAATAGGTTCAAATGTATACTTTTGGTTTTCAAGACACAAGTTCACTTAACACAAAGTATCATTTTTATTTTTTTATTATATTCTATCGCATAAGAAATTTGTTCAACTAAAAAGTATGCAAATGTATATTTTTAGTTATTCTGTTGATTATTTTAAAATAATAAAACAAAGTTATGTGAATGATTTAAATTTAATTTCTTGAATGATTGGACATGTTTTGAAATTTGTCTCAGGCCTTTACATAGATTTTTCTGATTGCTCCAATATAATTTTGGTGTTTGTTGTAAATTTTTGTTTTGTTTTTGGATCAACAGTTTAACATTGTCTTCATGCAGGCGTGCAACTTTCTTTCTTTCAACATTTTAACACTTTTGGTTAAAAATTGTTTTTGTTTATTGCTACCAAAAGAATGTTATGAAGATGGCGGAGCTTAATGATAAGTTTACATCGCATTATTACATGGTTGTGCCCTCATAGAAGTAGTAGAGGAACATATTTTGAACATTAAGTGAGACTTTCATTCAAATTTTGTTACATTAATGTCGTCAAGAGATGTTATTACCTACAACAGTTTAAGGACTAGTCATGCTGCTATACAGATTCACAAATATTTTAATATGTTTTAAGATATCATATTTCAAAACTGTTTTTATTATATTTTTAGAGCCTAATGCATCATTCATTATTTTGATACAGTGTAAGTTGCTTAAATACGTCCACCATGCGAAATGCGTCCACCTATCAAACAAATTATAATAGTTTCCTTCAATTTGTTAACATTTGTAAATAGTATATCGTTAGAAACTACGCACTTTTTTTGATAAGCTAAAGGTAATGTAAACAAAGAAAACCTAATGTATTATAATATACATGAGCCTTAAATCATGGGTGGACGAATTTCACAGATGGACGCATTTCGACAACTTACCCTAAATACAAAAGATATATTAATTTATTTCTCCATATAGCAAAAAATCAACGCTTCAACATATGTTTGTAACACAACATTCTTGCCGATGTAAATAAAGTAACAACTAGTAAACCAATAATATATTGTGTAGATATACATATATATATATATATATATATATGTGTGTGTGCGTGTGTATATATACGTATATAAATATATATACTGTATGTTTACACTATATATATATATATATATATATATATATACACATAACTTAAGCCTATGGAAATAAAGCAGGGAATCGCTCACCAGAAAGAGTAAACATTTGTGTATATTTTAGTGTTATCTTTTGTGCAATAAATTTTTATTTAATCAATGGATTGGAATTCCAAATTATTGCTTCGGGGGATTCAACGAAATCCTCTTCGGTCAACATGGATCAATACTCGACCGAAAATCACCGAAGTTTATCCAATAATTTTGTTTTTAATTTTCTTAGTTGAATTTTTTTCTTTTGATAGTTTTAGTTTTAGTGTTAGCTTTAGTTTTAATTTTAGTTTTAGTGTTACTTACTTTAATAAAATGTATTTGTGTAGGAACGTTTTTTTGGCATCAATGTTTATTTATTTTCTTCTGTCATTAACGTTTGTTTCGTACATTTACTTTCAATTCATCCTAGTGTTACAACTGTATTCTTAAGCACTGCTCATAAGCACAATCAAACACACGTTACACAAACAAACAAACAAACAAAAAAACAAAATCACAGAAATATACATCTGCACATACATACATTTTAGAGAATTGGTCAACTGAGTTCAGTATTCTAAGTTGGTTCCCCGGTTAGAAAATTATCATATGGCCATCAATAACTATTTTCATTATCGTAGGATTAAAAGTGTTTGTTGGTATATATTTGGTTTATTTGGTATATATTTGGTATATTTGGTATATGCTTGTATAAAGATTTTATAAATTGAACCTATAGCAAGTTTCATCAAACTAATAAAAAATATTTGATATTTTTTGTTTACACTTTTGATACAATTGTTAAATTTTGAAATGTTTTCATTTTTAACCAATTAGCACAAAGTTTTACTCGACTTTAATTAGAAAATTTATCGATTTTAAGTTTTCATTTTTAAATTTGTCTCAAATTTATTTTGTATTCATCAATTTGTTTATTTTAAATTTGTGTTGCATAAGAGAGCAAACCTACATTTAAAATAACTTAATAATATAATTACAACTTTAAACCATAAGATATCGTTTTTGAAGAAATGTTTTAAGTTATATTTAATTTAATTTAATTTGATGAACTGATATACCAATACAGCGCTAGGAACATCAATCTGGAAAGGAAAATTATTTTCTAATATGTAATTAGACTAAATATGATCCAATGATACATAATCAACCATTTTATTGTAATTCATAGTAAGCGGATTTTTCCATAAACTAAACAAGAAATAGAAAAACAAACATGTTAGAACTAAAAGAAAATACATTAAAAACTCCAGATTGACTGTAGCTAATAAATTGTGTTTTCAATGAGTGGTTTTCTGCATTATCTAATTTTAAAGTATATACCGTTCATACAGAACTAATATTTATAATTATATATTTAAATTGTAGTTTTGTATAGCTTAAAAACTAAAAAGTATCTATCTGAAAATGTTGAGTATAGTAAAGAAAACAGTTGTGAATGGATAAGATATATAATTTTTGTGTGTGTTTGTTGATTACTCATCGAAAATAAAACCTATATCTTGAATATCAAGATAAAAAATAATTCATTCATTCTCAACAAAATTGTTTTGGTTAAATAAAAACGTTTGTAAAATTAGGCTTAGGAAGAATGGTTTCATAGATTTAAAATAACTAAATATATTCGATTTTTTAAATTACCCTGACGTAGGTTTCCATTTGTTGTTACATTTTGGAGGCTTTAGTTCAAACTTCAATAACCAAATTAAATTGGGTCTGTTTTCAAAGTTTTAAGTGGGCAAGATGCCCGCACAGTTCTAAAATATATTTGAAGGTAAATATAAACATGAACATTATTAATATTTCTTTATTTGTTATTCGCCATAAAATTTATTTTTGTATTACTTGTTTACTTTTTGTTATAACGTTTTTTCTCTCAATTTAATCTTCACGGATGAACAGACAACAGTAAGGCAAAAATAGACATGTCTGTTTGTTCCGATTAATTATTGGAGAATAATTGAAAGTTTTAATTTGTTACCCAGAACTAATGAATGGGTTGGTACTCAGCTCAAAACCTTCTGTTGGCTCATTGATAAGTTGTAAAACAAGTTAATATTTGTCATTATCACCACTCCTAGTTTTACATTATCACCCTTAAGCTACTAAATAAATTCCGTTCCTTGGTTCAATTTTGTTTAGCAATTATTTGAGGGTCTCAAAGGGTTGGAAATTATTTTGGAAGATGGTGGGACTGCGAGACCCCCTGATGGAAAGACCGTTATTGATATTTTCTATCTTTTAAAGTGGTGTCGCATTCCATTAATCTGTTTTTTTAATTTATAAGTTATTAAATAAAGTTTGTTGTATATTTTAATCTGTTTTTTTTTAAATTGATAAGTTGTTGAATAAAGTTATCAAAAGATGATTTTTTTCTTAATTATTATATAATAGTTAGAACAAATAAGTATTGCTTCTTTAAATTACCTTCATTGGTGTTCAACTTATTAATTATTAGTTTAATTTTACCTTTGACATTAAAAGAAATTAAACTTAATATTAACTTAAATATAAATATAATAATTAAATATTGATTTCAAATTAAGATAAGTTTCCTATAATTACTTAAGATGTTTTTACAGGCAGTGTTAGGTTATAATCAAAGCAAGAGTTGTTTGAATAGTTTTTCAAGTATCGTTTAGTTTGACTGATCCTTGAAATTTTGTGCCACTTAAAATAATGTTTTATTTCTAATTGAAGATGAGTTTGTTCACTCTTTAACTTTACAAATGGTTTAATGGTAATGTTGATAGAAAATTTAGCTCAGGGAAAATAATCAAACGTAAAGAAAGAGTTGACAATACTAATATAAAAGTTTACTGTACTATCGTTCAAGAGATAATAGTCCTCCTCAACTAAATAATTCTGAAAGTATACAGGTTGAAAAATGTAAAACCATAAGCAACATATGCATATTCTTATTTTTTATAAATTTGGTTGGAAAATTAAAACTGTATATTTAAAATATTTTTTTCAGTTTTATACAATAGTACGTATCTGTGGTAAAAAGAAAATATGATAACTGTCCTACATCATTATAATTATAAAAACAAAATGTAAAAACTTGAGAAACTGAAAAATGTTGTTTTAAAAACTTGCTGATATGATCAAATTATATAAGTTTCATGTATGTACAATTGTTGATGCGTCATGTTTCAAATGGCTATGAAGTATTTACTATTTAAAACACCGTTTATAAATTTAAATTTTCACATACTAAGGATTATTCATTAACATATTTTAACAATCAACTATCATATGTTACTCAATTTTAAATAACGCGATGGGTTGTATTTTATGTGATCATACCTGACTACACCTCAATAATCCTCACCTAACCGCTAGAACAGAAAATGTAAGAAATTTTAGAAGCATTATCAATTTTTCGAAATTGATTCCTACGAAATATCATTTTGTCGAAATTAAATACTTCGAAAAATTCGCTGATTACAATCTCGAGAAAATTATACTTCGGAGGAATCAATTTCGACAAAATGATATTTCAACAAAGTAATATTTCGCTAAAAGTATATTTGGCAGAAAACAAATTGCTTCCCAGAATTGCATCCTCAGAAATATCATTTTAGAATTGTTTTCTCCGAAATATCCTTCTAACGAATTGATTTCTCCGAACTATCATTTTAGCGAATTGTTTTCTCCGAAATATCCTTCTAGCGAATTGATTTATCCGAAATATCATTTTAGCGAATATTTATACAAATGCAATTTTGCTAAAATGATATTTCGACAAATTGATATTTCGCAGAAAACAATTCGCTAAAATGATATTTCGACAAGTTGAATTTCTGAAGTTTCAATTTCGGAGCAATCAATTTCACTATATTAAATTCGCTAAAATGACATTTCGGAGGAAGCAAATCGATAAAATGATATTTCAGAGGAATCAATTTCGATATGGACCCAAATTTTACTCACCTGAACTCATATTGTCTAATTTTTTGTATGAAATAATTTTCTAACCATATTAATTGTAGGTACAATACAGTTCCATACTTCGTGAGATTTCTAAACAGCCAAACAAACTTTTTATTGGAAGAAGAGAAGGAAGGAGGGTACCATATATTACTATATATACATGTTTAATCATGAAAGCGTTCTAATATGTTCATATCAGTAAGGTCAGTATTCCTATGAACTTCATAGGCTCCTTTTATTTATCTCTGTTCATTCAAAATCCTAAATAAGCTAGCACCACCATAGTATATTTAATTAAAAGAAAATAATCAACATTTAATAAATAGAAAAACTAGACAGAGTCTTCACCTGCATGTACCACACAAAAGAACAACAGCAGGAAAGAAAAGGTTCAATGTGAGATGTGCAGAAGCATGGATTATGTTAATATGGACATACGAAAAAGCCAATCTCTCAATTATTTTAAGTATAAAATGCGTAAATCTCTATTTACGCATCAAAACACATAAAATGTAAAATATAAACACTGCAATCTATTTTGTGTAAAATATTGTTAATATAATGTAATGTAATACCTGACATTTTGTCAGAAAAAAAAGAATTATTATTATTATCAGTACCATTATTATGATTGTTATTATTCGTCTTTCTTGTATATAATCTTTTTATTTATCAATCTAATTTTTCTATTGTATTCGTTTTTTGTGAAATTTTATATTTTATACCCAGTCGGAAATTATCTTCGTATCAACTGAAAAACGAGATACCTTAGAGTCGAGGCATAGTCGATTTAAAATTTTTGAATATCTCGTGAGTACCATTTAAGTAACTTTTAAGGTATAAATGTCCAGAATTGGAAAAATTTACGACACTAAATTTACATAATTGTTTAGTGTTTTTGGTATTAACTCGATTCAAAAATATGCCAGTATGCAGAAATATCGATCAAAAACTACTCTGTTTATTTTAGGTTCGAGTTTTGATAGATAATGATATAAAAAAATATTTTGATAAATTCAGATGTTAATTGAGCGATATTCCGAGATAAAAACTACTCATCAAAATTATTATTATAAATTATTCGACAAATGAACTTAGCCTCAGTTCATCATTATTTCGTTCGTATCTTTTTCAGTGACAACCAAACGACCACGACGATCTTAGCGGCAATGACACACACTGAAGATACTTGACTAACTTTTTTTGTCTAAAATAATCAAAATTTACTAACCTTTGTTAGCAGTGCACACTTTTGGTTGATTCAATCAATTTTCTTGTGATTCAATCAAAATCGTATCACATTGGTACATGGTGATACGATTTTGATTGAATCACAATAGAGTATGAACAGTTAGTCAATTTGATGATGTCAATTTTGACTATCCTAGACATACAAGTTAGTCAAGTATTTTTAGTGTAACTGGTTTGAGTTCGTGAATCTAACGAATTTTGGGAAAACGTTAATTTTACGATTGTTTTCAAGAGAAGAAAATTTGAGCATAACTGAAAATCACAAATCATGAGGTGAATGAAAATAAATTAAACAACGGCAACCCTCATGGTTAAAGTGGGCGGAGCAACCGTAACCCTGTAAATCCAGGCCATCGAACGGCGGTGATTTGGGACAACTGGGCTCTGGATTAGTCATTGATCAACAAAGTCTTTTGATTACCTCAAAAACTTTTTCAAAAATCCATAATGGATGAATCAACATTTGAAAAGATTTTCAGTTATTTATATCTAAAGTTTTATTGTGATTGTTGTCGTTGCGAGTTACTTTAAAATTCTATAAAAATGATAATTGTATTTCACAGTCTTAATTCAATTCCCAAAAAAATACTGAAACCTTATTTTCCCCATAAAAACATTTCTCATCGATATGTCTTATAATTTAAAGTTCATTCATTGTTATTCAATGGAATCGAGTTCGACTTGTTTCTGTTTTTAATTTCATCAAAGGCAATTGTCTAAATGCATTTCTTAATGGAAAAGTTCGTTCTGTTTGAGTAAATAGAAAATAGAATGGACTTCGAATATGGTAATTTCAGATGGAGGATCTCACATGTAAGACCAACATAACAAGAAGGCAACGTCGGCCTTTGTTTGTTTGACCTCACTTTTGTCTTTTTCCTTCCTTGACATTTCCAGATTCACCGACGATGTGTTCCCTCAATTCAAAATCGCCGGCGTGTTCCTTCCATTGGAAATCGACCCGAAATTCCAACCAAACTCGCCTTTGAGGTCTTGCCGCCTCAAGTTTTTAGAATCTATTCGGTTCAATTTTTAATTTTTATCCACGATTTTGTTTTTCTGCAACATTTCTTTTGGTGTTGAAAGGTTAATGATTGGAAGAGGATGTTTCTTTGTTGCATTAATTACAATGAGAGAAGCAACCCATTAAACATTTCACATTAACTTTGCCCTCAACGGAGATAACCTCAAAACATGAATGAAAATTGTTTATTATTTAAACCTTAATTAAATCTCACCTTAAAAGTATTTCATTTTTAGTTTCTACATTTTTCACTAAAAAGTTGAACTTACAAACATTTACATTTGCGATTCCTTCATGTTTCATTTCATTTTTTAATAAATGCAAATTTTATAAATTATATTCTTTTATGTTTTTTGTATGCTGCATATTTTTATTTCCCTTAGTTTTTTTATTTCTTAAATATTCAAAAAGTTCCAAAGTTTATAGTTTTCACCAAAAATTTAAATATATTTGAATATACAAGTATGCACTTTTTAAACCCTTTTTAAGCAAAATTCTAATTTTGAAAATTAGGCGAATTTTTTTTAACAGTTTCCATTAATTTGATGGATACGAGAATACTAAACCCTTTTTAATAAAATATCATAGAGCGTTCAAACCCTTATCTATTTTGGTTAAATAACTATGATGTAGATGTCACTTTATTTTTTTTATCTGAAACTATTATGTTACCATTACCATTTATATATTTCGTATTTTCTTATCAAAATAATTATTTTACAACTTTTAACAATTGAAAGATAAATGTTGTCTAGCTATAAAATGTTTCAGAGTATAACACACCTGAAAACCCTTCGAAAAAGGTCTTTGTTAAACTGTAGCGTCATTTTTATTGACCGATGTGTCATGGGTTCGATCCCTCTGTTGATTAAATGATTTTCTGCTTTTATTTCATTTATCTAAAATATTCATTAAAAGGAACTCCAAATTTAACTAACCAACCCAAACCTTGACCTACTTATTGAGTTTTTAAATCGAATGTCAACCTTATTTGTCGGTACGTTTAGTTAATCAAAAATAACTAGAAATTAAAATAACTGTCTCGTTGCAATTTATATTTCAAATGTATTTATTTATTCTAACATTATAAAATCAAAAAATTATAATTTTTGGTTTGAAATATAAGTTTGAGTTATTGGTATGATATAGTTTTTTCGTATTTTTTTTGTTCATTCTAATTTTTTAACTACAAAATTATTCCATGTATTGAATGTAAGTTATTCTTTTTATTCTATGATTTACTAACATTTTATCATTGTTTGGTGCAACTTAAATGCTTACAACTTCTTTATTCGTTAATTGTAATATCATCCCGGGAATAATATAATACCAAACACCGGACACTCTAATTATCCGAACTCTCTATGTAATACAACATAATAAGAGTGAATCTAAGTAGAGCAAAAAGGAAAACCAACCGTAAGACACAAATGAATAAGGTTCAAAATCATCTACCGTGTCCAAAGACCGAAACACATAGCTAAGGGACGTTTGTAGAGATGTACAATATCCTTGTGAATTAAAACCTGACAGATTTTAAAAGGTATTATACTTTATGGGTGCCGGAGTAAGTTGGCTGTTCCTTCGGCTACGTGATTCATCCTCGCTTGCTATACGACACCGAGGCACGCAACCTAACCATCGTTTCACGGATCGGCCGAGATAACCCTTCAAGATCTGGCTATTTGGTTCAGTGAGTGTTGAATACATGAAAGTTGTTGTTGAAAACACCCTTTGAGGCCGGACTCTTTGTTTCTGTAAGAACTAAATACGTTAAAGTTAGTATATAAATTAACCGTCTGAAGCCGGACTCTTTGTTTCTATAAGAACTAAATACCTTAAAGTTAGTATAGAAATTAACAGTTTGAGACCTGACTATTTGTTCCATAAAGGCTAAAATACATTAAAACTAATGTTGAAAACAACCTTTCACATGGGGGATTGGATTTCTCAATCTATCTCAAAGGGTTAACCCTTCAACTCATTTCTTACAAAATTAACAATACAATTGAATAATGGTTAGTTTCAATACTAATTTTATTGTATTTCCGTCCTTATGATAAATTTATTCAGAGGTTAAATGGTTAACAAACCAATGTTTTGCTGTGGAATTGTTTTCTGTTTTACTGAACTTCTTTTATTTTTTTATTCTATTTTTTTCACTCTTTTAAATATAAAGTTTATTTTTATTTTTATTAATCAAGTTATTTCAAAACAATTCCAGTTTGAGAAAAACTCTACGATGATATCTATAAAAAAGTTTTATTTGTAAAACTTGGTTATTCTTATTTCTTAAATGATATAGACAGCAATGTAATATTTTGCTTGCGTTCAGTATTTCATATCAAACATTCAGCTTCTGTGTGATATATTCATCAACACAAAATCAGCAGTGTTGCTAAAAAGTGGAGCATTCAATGATCTTGCTTTGTAAACTATTTCAAATACAAACATAATTAAAACAAACGTAATAACATTTTTAATTTAATTTAATTTAATTTAGTTTAATATTTTTAATTATAAATTATAAATTACAAATGTCATTTGTGCTTTATTGATCAGCTATTCATGTAGTTTGAAGAGTGAATTCTGAACAAGAAAACATAACTGATGTAAAAAAATATTCATATCTATGAACTATTTATATTTTTTCCTTCTCAAATCGAAATTTGAAATCGAAAATTTATAAATACTTTTAAGAGATTTTTAGAAAACTTCTATACAATATAATTATACATAAAATCTTACCATAAATCTATAACGAAACACTTTGTTTATAAAATTATACATAATTATACATAAAATGCTACAATAAATCAAAACCAAAATATTTCTTTATAATTATAAGAATTTCACCAAAACAACAGCAACGATGCCATTGTTGATACAACCAAATATATGTGACTAAAAAACCAACAAGTGATAATAATTTAAATATGTAAATTTCTCATCTCTCCGCATGAACCTGTGACCTTTTCGGGTACTGAACCATGGTTACAAGTTACTGTTTTGTTACTAATATTGTTACGGTGTTTGTGGTAACCATGGTTACAGGTTACTGTTTTGTTACTATTATTGTTACAGTGCTTGTGGTAATCATGGTTACGAGTCATGGTTTTGTTACTATTATTGTTTCCGTGTGTGTGTTAATCATGGTTACGAGTTACTGTTATTATTGTTACGGTGTTTTTGGTAATCATGGTTACGAGTCATGGTTTTGTTACTATTATTGTTACAGTGTTTGTGGTAACCAATGTTTAGTAAAATATTTTATGACAATAATAAAAATATTTATGTCCATACATATTTTTATTTAGTATGTGTTATCAATATTGTCTTTTAAATCACTTTGATAATTAGAACTCTTTCCAATTATAGTTTATAATCTTATAATATATTTAACGATATTTGTAATTGTGTTTATAACAAAATATTTTAATAGTGTTAAAATTATGGAAGAACAATGACAAGTTAATATGGATAGACAATAGCACAAGT
The DNA here is from genome assembly GCA_031471125.1 of Archaeomysis grebnitzkii. Classification (NCBI taxonomy): domain Eukaryota; kingdom Metazoa; phylum Arthropoda; class Malacostraca; order Mysida; family Mysidae; genus Archaeomysis; species Archaeomysis grebnitzkii. Next base: position 2,462 of record JARUHE010212658.1, on the reverse strand, counting down.
GAGGCAACCCACATTCAAGTAACATAGAGCTTGCCTTACTTGTGCTATTGTCTATTCATATATGGGTTGACATTATATAACTTATCATTTAGTTACTTATTAATTTAAAAACGATAAATGTTCATTAAATCATAAATAAGTATAAAACAAAGCTAAAAATATTTTTGATGAAAAAGTACACGTTCAATTTACACTGAAAACACTGGCCACAAGAAAGTTGGTTGAATCAACAAAAAAATCTGCACTGTTAACAAAGGTTAGTCAATTTGATGATGTGAATTTTGACTATCTCAAGTATAGAAGTTAGTCAAGTGTTTTCGGTGAAAATACAATAAAAACAATAACATCAAAAAGCACTAAATTAATACTATGCATTGTTTCTCTTCGCCTGCGATTCATAATAATTATTTCAATGACAATAATAATATTTGAATTTAAATTTAGGTTTACACGTAATCTTACACTAGCTCACAAATGGGTCGACAATAACACAAGTGAAGTAAGTTCTATGTTATTTGAATGTGGGTTGCCTCACTTGTGCTATTGTCGATCCAAATATTGGCTAAAACTCAAGTCCCAACCTAATGCAAATTTTACATTACATAATGTTATGTTATAATTTCATTCAAGTTACGTAGGAACGTATAGTATAATATATTTCTATGTTTGTATAATTTTTTTCTTTATTCCTATATTATAAATAATATAAATTATATTTATAATTATAAATACTATAATTATGAATACTAGTATTATAAATAATAATATTATAAATACTAGTATTACAAAGAATAGTATTATAAACAATAGTGTTATAAATACTAGTATTGTAAAAAATAGTATTATAAATACTAGTAGTATAAATACTGGCATAATAAATAATAGTACAATTAATACTAGTATTATAAGTAATAGTATTATAATTACTAGTGTTATAAATAATAGTATTATAAATAATATTATAAGAAAATATTAGTATTATAAACACTATTATAATAAATACTAATATTATAAATAATAGAAATATAAGTGATAGTTTTACAAAGAATAGTATTGTAAATTATAAAGAATAGTATTATGAATACGGGTATTATGAAAATAGTATTATAAACAATAGTATTATGAATACTGGTATTATAAAAATAGTATTATAAACAATAGTATTATGAATACTGGTATTATAAAAATAGTATTATAAAAAATAGTATTATGAATACTGGTATTATGAAAATAGTATTATAAACAATAGTATTATGAATACTGGTATTATAAAAATAGTATTATAAAAATAGTATCTAAAACAATAATTATGCTACAATAACTGTAAAATATTGTACTTATTAGTAAAAATAAGTAATTGATATATTTTTTTCTCTTCAGTACCATTTTTATACAAAATAACTTTATCGTATATCTACATTTTTCAAAATAATGTTATGGAAGCATCCATTCAAAAAAATATATTTGTGTATATTAAATTATTATGAATTATGTTTATCTTAACAATAATTAAAATACAAATAAAGAAAATTTGGTTTGTTTTTATTAAGATAAAAGTATTGGTTTGTACACATAAATATTATATTCAATTTGAAGATAAATAAAATTTAAAAATACATTGTGTTAATGTTAATAAAGATTGTTAAGATAATTAAAATTTCCAGAATGCAATATTGATTTGTTTTTCATTAAAAAGAAAGATAACAATTGTAAGTACTATAATTTATATCTTTTTTCATGATAACTTAAACTTAACATCAAAGTCTTAGCAACTTGAGAGACTAAAAATATTTGTGTTTGTAAAATAAATAAAATAAACAATTGTTTGTCGAGTAAATTGTATTTTTAATAGCTGTTAAACTCATTGGAAAATAAATTGCATTTCATTCAATTTCATTTAGTTTGACTCAGTTAATAAACAATTAATAATTTTTTAAAGCTATTTAAAAGTTTTTTTTAATCATATTGATTTTGAACAAAAAAATAGAAATCCCATTATTTTTCAATGTTTCATTAGTTTTTTGAAATTTCACTAATCTATATTATATTTTCTATTATCTTACTATAGTTTTATGTTAATTAAATTATTATTATTTCATTACTATATTAGTATGTTATTTATAATATTATGTTAATTATATTATTATTATTTCATTGTTACATTAATATGTAATTTATATTATTATGTTAGTATTGTATTATATTATTATAGTATCATGTTATTATCTTATTATATAATTATGTTATTATATTATTATATTATTATGTTATTATATTATTATTTTATTATATAATTATGTTATTATATTATTAAATTATTATATTATTATATTATTATATTATTATAATGTTATATTTTTATATTTGTATGTTATTATATTATTGTATTATTATATTATTATATTATTATTTTATTATATTATTATATTATTATATTATTATATTATTATATTATTATATTA
>JARUHE010212547.1:0-13408 GCA_031471125.1 Archaeomysis grebnitzkii | reverse complement strand
AGAATAGCACAAGTGAGGTAAGCTCTATGTTATTTGACTGTGGGTTACCTCACTTGTGCTATCGATCGATCGAAATATCATGCACTAAGATCTAAGCAATGAAGACTATAAATAATACATATAAATAAATAAATAAATAAATAATACATATAAATAAATAAATAAATAAATAATACATATAACGGCATGTTAAGATAAAGTTCTATAGCAAGTAATTGGTTTGACAATACAAAAGACTTGAACTAGAGAAGGAAATGTTCACCAATATTGGCTACACAGTTTACAAAACTGTACATGGAACATAAAATCTGTTTTTGCTATACAAATAATGTGACTTTCATTTCTGATAGTTTATGTATGTACAAATATTTTCTGATAGTTTATGTATGTACAAATATTTTCTGATAGTTTATGTATGTATGTATGTATAAATATTTTATCTGTCTTATAATGATAACAAATAAACAAGTAAATAGCAACCCAAAATTAAATTAATGAAGAAAATGGCTGTCATAAGCGATAGAAAATCAAGTTAATTACATATAAACTTTGACAAAATTTCACCTGGTACTAAAATTTCATTAGTAACAGTTTCTCGAAAAAGATCAAACCTTTTACCTGAAAATTATTATTAAAGATTTTGCAAGATTAAAATTCATAATCGTGTTATGTTTTCACACTGCGTCATTTTGAAAGTTAATTGGGTATAACCGGTTAAAAGCAAATTGATTATTAATTAGATAACTCGTTTCAACCAGGTTAAACAAATTTTAATTAGAAAATCTTGAATCTGACTTTTCATTTATGTTCCACGAACTTCAATTTTATTATTCTTTCTTATTTATGTTTTAGGTTTCCTTCTTTTTGCTTTACATTATGTATTGTGAATCGCAGCGGAGCGAGGTATTCATTGTACTGCCATGTTTTTTTATGTATGTTATAAAACCTGTATCTTAGAAGAAGATATTAAAGTCATAAACTTTCAAAAACAAAAAATACAAATTTTGTCAATCTACAATTTTCTACTTCACTTCTTCTTCTGTAGCATTTTCCAGTCTTTCTACGGGGTCGCTAGTTTTTATGATGAGTCTCCATTTGCCTCGGTCAACATATTTGTTTCCTGCCAATCCCTTCTCCCTAATATCTCCCTGAATGCAATCCCTCCACCTTCTCCTTGGCCTCCTTCTCCCTCTTCTACCCTCCACTTCCATATCCACAACTATCATGCCTATATAGTCATTTTACCTTCACATAACGTACCCATACCTATCACGCCTTGTAACTCCACACATGAATCTCAACATCCTCATTTCTGTCACATCCAGTTTTCTCTTTTTAACCTTTTTGATGGGCCAGGCTTCTGCTCCGTATGTGATTACTGGTCTTACCACTGTTTTGTAGAATTTTCCTTTTACTCTTGCGCTGATTCTTTTGTTGCATAACACTCCAGAAACATCTTTCCAGTTTTTTCAGCCCGATTTGATTCTACCCAGACAGCAACATCATCTGGCCCTGATCCGTTACTGGCCCGTTCCAGACCCGGCCCGGATCCGTCTTGCTGTCTGGGTATGGTTTATTTCAGAGTCGAGTGGTACAACCACTTGTTATCGTGGTTGCAATGCAATGCTTCTTTATTTGGATCGACAATAGCACAAGTGAGGTGAGTTATATGTTATTCTAATGCGGGTTACCTCACTTGTGCTATTGTCGATCCATATAACAAGTGAGGTAAGCTATATGCTATTCTAATGCGGGATACCTCACTTGTGCTATTGTAGATCCATTTAATCTTGAAACCTTAATATTTACTTTAATTTTTTAGGTGTGCCTGCAAACGCGATTTTAGAAATGTTCGGAAAAATGTTTTTTGAGTTTTGTCAAGAGTCCGGTTATGACAAAATTCTGCAAGTGCTTGGAGCCACTGTCAGGGACTTCCTTCAAGTAAGGTTTTGTTTTCGTTTCTTGTGTGAACTTTTTTGATTTATTTGTATATTTATATTTTATTTTTTATTTATTTTTTTGTTATTTAGGATTAGATTTTATTTATTTATGTTTTTATTTATATTTTTATTTTATTTTTTTTTATTTTTATTTAGATTTATATTTTATTTATTTATGTTTCTTATTTATATTTATATTTTATTTATTTTTATTTGTTATTTAGATTTATATTTTATTTATTTATGTTTCTTATTCATATTTATACTTTATTTATTTTTATTTATTTAGATTTAGATTTTATTTATTTTTATTTGTTACTTAGATTTAGATTTTATTTATTTATGTTTCTTATTTATATTTATACTTTATTTATTTAGATTTGTTATATTTTTATTTTGTTTGTTATCTTTTTTTATATTTTATTTATTTTTATTTATTGTTTGTATTTATATTTTATTTATTTATACTTGTAACTTATATTTTATTTTAATTCATACTTTATTTATTTTGTATTTATTATTTAGAATTTATTTATTTATACTTATTATTTTGTATTTGTATTTTGTATTTTTATTTGTTGTTTATATTAATATTTTAGTTATTTATATTTTATTTATTTGTTATTTATATTTATTATTTGTATGTTGGTTATTTGTATTTATTATGTATCCTTTATTTATTTGATATTATTTATATTTATATTTTATTTATTTGTTTTTATAATTAAATTTTATTAATTTATATTTGTTATTTATACTTATGTTTTATTTATTTGTACTTATTATTTATATTTTCATTTTATTTATTTATTTGTATTTATGTTTATATTTTATTTATTTATTTATATTTGTTATTTATGTTGTTATTATTTTTATTTATTGTTTATATTTACATTTTATTTATTTTTACTTATTATTTAAATTTTTATTTTATTTATTTATTTATTTTTGTTACTTGTGTTTTATTTATTTTTCTTTATTATTGATATTTATATTTTATTTATGTGTAGATTTTTTTATTTATATCATCATTATCATCATACACACATTATTAAATCTTTTTTATTAAAATTGTAATATGTTTTTGTTGTAAATATTATTACATTAGTAATTACATTGTTAAATCTAAATTATTATTATTTTTAAAGTAAACAATATTAATTAATACATAAATAATTAAATGCAACAATAATCAATAAATGAATGATGAATCAATAATAATAATAAAACATAATAATCAATTAATCAATTAATAATAATAACAAAAATCAAAAATAATAAATAAATAATAATAAACAATAAAAAAGGATAAAAAATGTCTAAATAACAATAAACAATGAGTAAAAAATAATAAACAATAAATAGGTTAATAACAGGTACAATGAAAAAGTATATAAGTAAATAACAATTAACAATAAGCAAATTGATAAAAAAAATAATAATAAACGATTAATAAATTAATAATAATAAATAAATAAATAATAAATATGGTTTAAAAAAATAAATAATAATACAAGTTAGATAAATGAATAATAAATAAATAATAAGAAACAACAAACAATAAAAAATAATAAATAAATAACAATAAATAAATAACAATAAATAACAAACAAATGAATAATAATAATTAATAAATAAGCAATAATAAACAATAATAAACAATAACAAATAATATTAAATAAATAATAAACTTAATAGTAAATAAACATTAAATAAATAACATTAATTAATAGATAAATGAATAATAATAAATAATAAATAAGTAATAATAAACAATAATAATCAATAAAGAACAGCAAATAAATAAACAATAACTTTATAATAAATAAATAACAAATAAATAACATTAAATAACAAAAAAATAACAATAAATAACAAATAAATAACAATAAATAACATTGAATAACAAATAAATAACAATAAATAACAAATAAATAACAATAAATAACAATAAATAATAAATAAATGAATTATAATAAATACAAAATATGTAATAATAAACAATAACAAATAATAATAATTAAATAATAAACTTCATAATAAACAAACATGAGATAAATAACCTTAAATAACAAATAAATTAATAATAATAAATAATAAATAAGTAATAATAAACAATATTAAACAATAACAAACAGCAAATAAATAAATAATAACTTAATAAATAAATAACAAATAAGCAACAAGAAATAACAAATAAACAACAAGAAATAACAAATAAATTAATTATAATAAATAATAAATAAGTAATAATAAACAATAACAAACAATAATAAACAATAACAAATAATAATAAATAAATAATAAACTTAATAATAAATAAATAATATATATACAACAATATAAAAATAAAATAAATGAGTCCTCCCTTCAAATCATTAACATTCGCGACAAAAGTCTTCGGGGAAACGTTCGCCCAAGATTTCAATTTAACTTCGCCTTAATTTTATTTACACTAAAAAAATGTTTTGTCATTAGTTTATATATTGTGTTAGGTATAGGCTAGATTGTGTGGCTGTTAGGTAGTGTCCTTCTTTTAAATCGTCGAGGTTGTTTTTGGTTTGGTTACATGTTGGTAGTTGATTAATTGTTAAGCCCGTAAAAACAATACTGTTACGTCGTACTAGACTTCAGGACTATTAAATACAATTTTAAATGGAATCGTATGCATTTCAATACGAGTTGGTTTGGTATATGTTGGTGAATTTATCTGACGAGTGTTACTGATATTCAACAGTTCGAACGTTCATGATATTTTTTTTTCTAAAGAAAAACTTATTCTGTTTTAGCTCCGTTTTTATACGTCTGACACGCCAACATTCTTCAAGTTTTAAATGTTTAAACTTTGGAAAAATGTTTGACTTAGGAAAAAATTGATATTACTGTAATGATTATAAAACATTAACTTTGATACTGTGGATAATATCCACTAAGTTTGGACAGTAAACAGGTAATCACTACCGTAAAAACTTCGTCTTAACATTTCAACCGTTCTTGTCACAACGGTGTTACATACTTCTAATAACTTTTTTCATCTTATGTAACGCCAGTGATACAAGTCAATTAAATAAATTTTCAGGTAAATATTTTTTTGTATAAATGTATTAAAAACAAAAAAGAACTTGATTTGTATCTCTGGTGCTACATAAGACGGAGTAAGCCATTAGACTTATGTATCACCGATGTTACAAAAAACGGTTATAATGTTAAGAATTATTAATATTGTAATTTTAAGATGGCGAACACACACTTCTGTATATTGAATGATGAAATATGTTCCACAAGACATCGTTGTCGGAATAAAGTTTTTAATACAATTAAAATATTAATTTGAAACTTTTTTTTTAAATGATAAAATTCTAGGAAATAAATCTCGAAAAATTCATTAAAAAGTTTTAACATTTAGATTGTCCAAAAGTTTGTTAAAACAAAGTAGGAATTAAATTTATAATACAATTAAAATCTTAATTTAAAACTTTTATTCTTAAATAATAAAGATCTGGGAAAGAGATCTCAAAAAAAACATTTAAAAAAGTTTTAACATTTAGATTATCCAAAAAATTGTTAAAAACCAAGGAGTTTGTTCAAAAGAAAAACTGAAATGTTTTTGGACGACCGATATTATAAATGATAGCTTGAATCCGTTGGACAACCATATTGATTGGCTGTCTTTGAATCTCATTTTCCTCTTCTTCAAACAAGGCTCGACAATAGCACAAGTGAGGTAAGCTCTATGTTAATTGAATGCGGGTTGCCTCACTTGTGCTGTTGTCGATCCACATAATCTCACTTGAACATTACTTTGATGTTTGTAATCAGTCATATTCTTAATAACATTCTCATTATCTCAATATTTTATTACAAATATTTTAGTAAATATATTAGTAAATAAGTTATTTTAGTAAAAATATTTTAGTTGACACTTTAATAAAAATATTTTAATAAATATTTGAGTAAATGTTTCAGTAAAAATATTTTAGTAAATATTTTAGTAAATATTTTAGTAAAAACATTTTAGTAAATATTTTAGTAAAAATAGAAATAGATTAATTAGATATGAAGCTATAAAAATTATTTAGATATGATCAGACTTCTATAGATAATAAAAAGGATTTCAACTTTTTAGGTGTTTCACGTTATGTATACTTTGATAATTACAATAAATGGATCAACAACAGGACAAGTGAGGTAACCCACATTCAAATAGCAAAAAGGTTGCCTCACTTGTGCTATGTATCTTCAAAACTGGTTCATCTAATGGTAAGATTTTCATAGACATTGGTTAGGTTGGGGACTTGTACACACAACTGAAGTTATGTTTTCATTTGCACAACTTTATGTAGAATTTTGGGATTTTTGTTCAATAAAATAATTTTGATAACGCACATATTTGGTTTCACACAATTTGAATTTCAACAGCTATGAAGTAAAGCTATACAGTTTTAAACTTTAATAGTTAATGGTTTCAAATGTTGGTATTTCCTTGCTGGAGATGTGCAGTTAACAATGGAAAAACATAATAATGTGCTTTTTTAGTTCCCCAACAAAACATCTTTATGAATTAACTAAAAACAATTAAACTGCACCACTGATAGTCCAAGAATAGTGTGTCGATTATTAAGTTGTGTTTGAAAAAAAAATCTTCAATAACTGACCTCTAATTAGGTTTTTTGTTGTGCTTGGTGTTGTTGTTGGTTTTGTTGTTGGTGTTGTTGGACGGTGGATGATTTGTGTTGACTCTTAACTGAACTTTGCTATTTTTTCAACAACAAAAAATTTACAGAAAGGTTTGTTTAAATGAAAATAAAGAATATATCATTCTACACTGGCATGACTAAAGATTGTATTTGTGAAATCCGTATCTACTTATTAAAACATACATTTTATAAGAACGTTAAAATTCATGTTTAACCGAGATTTTTGTTTGAAGTTTTAGAGACAATTTTATTTAAGACAAAATAGTTTTGTTAACTACTACCTTCTACGGCCCAGGGTTCGCGCCCCATACCACGTGAACAATTGAGCCCTGTACCATTCCCATCCACAAAAACAGAACGTTAAGTACCTTTTCATAGACTTGGACCCATTAGTGTTCTGTGTAAACTAGTATTCACCAGAGAGAGATTTATCATTGTTAACTTATGAGTGACAGACTTGAATTCTTGAAAATATGTTTGTATTAAACACAAGATGACATAGTTGGAAGATTTTAAAAGGGTTTCTGAGAGTGAGGGATCTACTGATTGCTCTGGCTATACAAACGTTGCAATTAGTAAACTTAGTTCATAGAGTAACTTTGAATAACATTTCAAAGCATTTTAAGTTACCAATAAACTTATTGTTGGTTCCTTTATTCGAAATAAAATTGGTTTGCAAATTCTGATCATACATCCACCATTATAAATTTAGATATTATAATGGCTGCCATATATTTCTTATATTAGGTACGAGTTAAAACCATGTGGTACCAGATAACATCATATTGGACCTGTTAGAACCATATGGTTTCAGTTAACATCACATGGCACCAGTCAACAACATATATTACCAGCCAATACCATATGGTACGAGTTAATACCATATGTTGCCATAATTTTGCTTATAACTGTGTAATACTATGAAAACAATATGCAATCTAATCTGAGAAATGTTTTATACCTTATAATAACAAATGCAAATAAATAACAATTGTTATCGTCTGCTTCCTATTGGATCAATTAAAATAAAAGCAGAATAACAGATTATTGTTTTATGAAATTCCCGCCAAAACAGGGAAGTTATTTCATTGACCAAACATGCTTTGAATTTACATTCAAATAAGCATTTATTAACTTGACATAATTAGATGGAGAATAGCACAAGTGAGGTAATCTCTATGTTATTTGACTCTGAGTTACCTCACTTGTGTACTATTGATCCATATCGTGTTTTCAACTGAACCGTAGATACAATCTATAAATGAATCAAAACAGTGATTTGATAAACTATTTTGGAGTGGGAAAATAACTTTTCGAGATAGAACGAAGGGGGGACAGGGAGCACTTGGGGTAAACCCCCCATTCTCAAACTTTTGCAATTCGAAACAAATATATCGACACTGAAGCGATATATTTCAATCTATTTTTGCTCTCGACTGTACTTGAACAACTGATAGACAATCATTTTCATTTTAGAATTCCGACTATTTATAAATTTGAATTTTCTCAAATTGTTAAAGTATTTTTACAACAAATTTCAATCACGACTTTAACCCTTTAAGTTCAAGCGAAGAATTAAAGTTATTTTCCAGCATACTTAATGTATTAATATTTTAAGTCAGTCGAAATTTTAAATAAAAATATGTTAACCATTTAACACACTGGCTCCCGAACTGAGGTACCATCGTAATCTAGATTTTCATAGTATGGAGCTTACAACAAAAAATAAGAATTTATTACTTCATTATTTTTATTTTTATATTTTAAAACTGTTCGATTATTGTGCTGCCGATGGTACATGCACCACAGTGGCATATGTGGGTTCTTCAAAGGGTATATAATGACTCTGAAATTTCTTGTGGTTGTTGGTTCTCGATGCGAGAATCATACAGACAGATTTCTAATCCTGCTATTCCAGCACTATTATTATTTTAAGGGTGTACAAAAATCAACAAAAATGTCAAGAATTCACAGGTCAGGAATCTATAAAAAATACAAGAGTACAGGGCACAAAAAGATTTTGAGCCCTGCGTTAACACTTCTTCAAATAACAGCATTCAACGATGGGATTCTTTTCAGAACTAAGTTCAACAGCTTTTAGTTTATGGGTTGAACAATTAATTCAGACGTAGAGGAGTTGAATGACTTATGCAACGTTGTACAAAAACTTGAATAATTTCAGTTAAGAGGTTTTTTTAAACACATCAATATTTTGTGGGGGAGGGAGAGAATGTGTGGGCATAAGTGTGAATAAATATATTCAACTGCAAACAAAACTAAATAGGCATGGTCATTGTAAATGAGTTGTAAGTAAATATTGTTTGTATTGACGTTATCCTAAAATAATAAAACCAATTAAAATTAATAATGGTAATAAATAAACAGTTAAGGTAATAAATAAGAAATTAAGATAATAAATAAGGAGATATGGTAATAAAAAAAGAAATAAGTAATTATAATAAAGATAAAAAATCGCTAATAAATCAGGAAATAAAATAATCAATAAATAAATACGATAATAAGCAATTGTAATAAATAAAAATAAATAACAAATAAATACGATAAAGAACCATTATAAATGATAAAATCAAGATAATAAATAAATACAATAATAATCAATTATAAATTATAAAAATAAGGGAATAAATAAACAAGATAATAAGTAATGGTAAAAATAAAATTAAGGTAATAAATAAATACAATAACAAACAATTGTAATAAACAAAAATAAGGTAATAAATAAATACGATAATACACAATTATAAATGATAAAAATAAAGTAACAAATAATTATGATAATAACCAATTGTAATAAATAAAAACAAGGTAATAAATAAATACGATAATAAGCAATAGTAATAAATAAAAATAAGGTAATAAATAAATATGATAATAAGCAAGTGTAATAAATAAAAATAAGATAATAAATAAATACGATAATAAGCAATTATAAATGATAAAAATAAAGTAATAAACAATTATAATAATAAACAATTATAAATGATAAAAATAAAGTAATAAATAAATACGATAATAAGCAATTTTAATAAATAAAAATAAGGTAATAAACAAAGACGATAATAAGCAAATGTAATAAATAAAAACAAGGTAACAAATAAATACGATAATAAATAATTATAAATGATAAAAATAAAGTAATAAATAATTATGATGATAAAAAATTATAAATGATAAAAAATAAAGTAATAAATAAATACGATAATAAGCTAGTGTAATAAATAAAAATATTGTAATATATAAATATAATAATAAACAATTATAAATAATAAAGTAAGGTTATAAACAAATATGATAATAAGCAATTGTAATAAATAAAAATAATGTAATAAATAAATATGATAATAAGCAATTGTAATAAATAAAAACAAGATAATAAATAAATACGATAATAAGCAATAGTAATAAATAAAGGTAATGAATAAATACGATAATAAGCAAGTGTAATAAATAAAAATAAGGTAATAAATAAATACGATAATAAGCAAGTGTAATAAATAAAAATAAGGTAAAAAATAAATACGATAATAAACAATTATAAATGATAAAAATACAATAATAAATAATTATGACAATAAACAATTATAAATGATAAAAATAATGTAATAAATAAATACGATAATAAGCTAGTGTAATAAAGAAATAATGTAATATATAAATATGATAATAAACAATTATAAATGATAAAATAAGGTTATAAATAAATATGATAATAAGCAATTTTAATAAATAAAAATAAGATAATAAATAAATACGATAATAAGCAAGTGTAATAAATAAAAATAAGGTAATAAATAAATATGATATTAAACAAATTTAAATGATAAAATAAGGTTATAAATAAATATGATAATAAGCAAATGTTATAAATAAAAATAAGATAATAAATAAATACGATAATAAGCCAGTGTAATAAATAAAAATAAGGTAATAAATAGATACGATAATAAACAATTATAAATGATAAAAATAAAGTATAATAAATAATTATGATAATAAAAAATTATAAATGATAAAAATAAAGTAATAAATAAATACGATAATAAGCAATTGTAATAAATAAAAACAAGGTAATAAATAAATACAATAATAAACAAGTGTAATAAATAAAAATAAGGTAATAAATAAATACGATATTAAACAATTATAAATGATAAAAAAAAGTAATAAATAACTATGATAACAAACAATTATAAATGATAAAAATAAAGTAATAAAAAGTACGATAATAAGCAATTGTAATAAATAAAAACAAGGTAATAAATAAATACGATAATAAGCAAGTTTAATAAATAAAAATAAGGTAATAAATAAATACGATAATAAACAATTATAAATGATAAAAGAAGGCTATAAATAAATATGATAATAGGTAATTGTAATAAATAAAAATAAGATAATAAATAAATATGATAATAAACAATTATAAATGATAAAAATAAAGTAATAAATAATTATGATAACAAACAATTATAAATAATAAAAACAAAGTAATAAATAAATACTATAATAAGCAATTGTAATAAATAAAAACAAGGTAATAAATAAATACGATAATAAGCAAGTGTAATAAATAAAAATAAGGTAATAAATAAATACGATAATAAACAATTATAAATGATAAAAATAAAGTAATAAATAATTATGATAATAAACAATTATAAATGATAAAAATAAAGTAATAAATAAATACGCAATTTTAATAAATAAAAACAAGGTAATAAATAAATACGATAATAAGCAAGTGTAACAAATAAAAATAAGGTAATAAATAAATACGATAATAAACAATTATAAATGATAAAAATAAAGTAATAAATATTTATGATAATAAACAATTATAAATGATAAAAATAAAGTAATAAATAAATACGATAATAAGCAATTTTAATAAATAAAAACAAGGTAATAAATAAACACGATAATAAGCAAGTGTAATAAATAAAAATAAGGTAATAAATAGACACGATAATAAACAATTATAAATGATAAAAATAAAGTAATAAAAAATTATGATAATAAACAATTATAAATGATAAAAATAAAGTAATAAATAAATGCGATAATAAGCAATTTTAATAAATAAAAATAAGGTAATAAATAAATACGATAATAAACAATTATAAATGTTAAAAATAAAGTAATAAATAATTATGATAATAAACAATTATAAATGATAAAAATAAAGTAATAAATAAATGCGATAATAAGCTAGTGTAATAAATAAAAATAATGTAATATATAAATATAATAATAAACAATTATAAATGATAAAATAAGGTAATATATAAATATGATAATAAACAATTATAAATGATAAAAGAAGGTTATAAATAAATATGATAATAAGCAATTGTAATAAATAAAAATAAGATAATAAATAAATACGATAATAAGCAAGTGTAATAAATAAAAATAAGGTAATAAATAATCCAATGAACAATTTTTTGAATAAAAACTTTCTGAAAAAAACTTTATTTTGAGTAACTATTAAGCAAGATCGAAATTAATTTTCACCCTTATGAAAAAGTGATCTAAATATCAGTTTTGAAATTGAATTTCCTTTTTTATATCCAGCTGACATTTTCATTTTCATTTTTTCATTTCCATTTTTCATTTTCTTTTGAAATTGTTAATTGAAATAAAGATCAAGTTATCGTTTCATTTAGGAAATTAAAACGTGTAGTGTTAGTTTCGGTGGCTTTAGTGATCTTTCTTATTTATTTTTGTTGTAACTGAAAAGCCAGCTTCTATTATTTTTCTTGATTGTTGTTTTAATTTTTTTTATTTCGTCATTTAGAAAATTTTTACATTTTTTATATTTTTTGTTTGGTTTTGACTCATAGTCTTTTATTATTTATGATGAAATATATTTTTTTTAATTATTGTTTCTAAAAAAATAAGTAATCTGTCAAAGCTTTGGTTCGTTTATATATTTTTCAATATTTCTTTGATTTATAAAAATTGTTATAATAACAAACCCGTCGAAGAATCGGTGTCTAAGAGCAGTTTTTCTTCAATTAGTATTTATAACATAGACCAATTCTTTGTATAGCTTTATTATCTTTAAGAAAATTCAAGTTTTTCTATAATACAATTTTTTTTAAATCAATGATGATTATGTTATTATATTCATTATAATTTTGTAACTAATTATCTATATATTTTTTTAATTCTATCTCAATAGATCAAACTATGGAAGCCTTTGTTGCTCCAAGGTGGTCACGTACCCAAAAAAGTCACCCATCCTGTATGGGCACCCATTCAATGTGGTCACCTATCCAAGGTGGTCGCTCGTCCAAGGTGGTCACCCTTCCAAGGTGGTCACCCATGCAAGTTGGCCACCTATGCAAGGTGGTCACTCATCCAAGGTGGTCACCCATGCAAGGTGGTCACCCATCCAAGGTGGTCACCCATCCAAGGTGGTCACCAATCTAAGTACTAACCACACACAAAGTGAATAAAATTTGAAAAAAGTGTCAACATCTTCTATATTCCAAAGTCATCTTCGCCCGCCGATGACCCATTGATTAACCTTTTGAAGCCTGCGTGATTGTTTTTATAAGGACTAAAATAAATGTAATTTAATGTTAAAAACCAACCTATTCAGCGAGAACCGTAGTTCAAGTTAGGTTTCAAAGGGTTAAAAGCTTGGTATTAACCCGATCATTATGATATGTTTTTTATTATATTATATATATATTATATATATTATATATTCTATATATATTATATATTTTATATATATTATAT
>JARUHE010212436.1:0-13408 GCA_031471125.1 Archaeomysis grebnitzkii | reverse complement strand
TATATACAGGTTTTATTTTTTTTGAGAGGTGCCACTCTCCTTATCAGAATATATATTATAAGTTTTCATTTGTTATTATATTAAAATAGCTTAAACGAAGTTTCACATATTTTTTTTAATTTGATTTTGCAGTACTTTTTATTTTTATTTTTATTTGTTAAAACCTTTTGAGGGCTGAATACTTCGAATGAAAAATATAAAGTGATTCTTTAATTCATAAATTTTGAAGCTCTAGTTTTCTCATTATTTTAAATGAACATTTTCTAATGTTATGATTGTCATTTTCACAAATATTTTAATGAAAAAAAAATGGATTTATTAGAAATCTGTTCGTTCTGGGTGATACGCTAAAGAATTCCAAGATTTTTAATTGACGGTGATGGATTGTACTTTTAGTGTGACTAGCATTACAACTTGTGCATGTATGTTTATGAAATATTGACAAGCCCAATTTATCAGGGAAAAGTTCTTTATGTTGGTGTAACGAGGAAATTGATCTTGACTTTGTGAAAACAAACTTAAATTCAAATGAGGAAATCTGGTCGATGTTAATTTATTGATTTCATTTTGTATTTTGTTCAATAAGTAACCAAAACATGGAATTTTGAAATGTATTACTTAAAAAATTTAACTCTAAGCACAAAATAACTTTAATCTTTTGACAGTTGAAATATTACTTGAATGATTTTGATTCATTGGGAAATTCTGATCCTAATGGTATATTCCCACTGTTGTTGAAAAAAATACATAAGCAGGTTGCTCCCAAGCTAGCTAGGATATTTAGAGGCCTTCTGGCTTCCGGTTGTTTACCAGAATCCTGGAGATCAACTAATGTTTTTCCTATTCCTAAAGGTTGCTCACCACCGCAATTTCCCTTGGACTATAGGCCAATATCTATTACACCTGTACTTTCAAAAGTTTTCGAAAAACTAATTGCTCGCAAACTTTATAAGTTTGTTAGTAAATAAATATCTTGCCTAAGACGCAGTTTGATTTCAGAAAAGGTCTTAGTACCTCTGATGCTCTACTTGATTAACTCATGACCTGTAACTCTCTTTAGATAATTGTGCTGAATCAAGGGTCCTCTCTCTTGATTTTAGCTCATCCTTTGATTTAGTCAACCATAAGGACTTGCTGTATAAATTGAAACTTATGGGGCTAAGAGGACCTGTTTTTGATATATTTAAGGAATTTTATCTGACCAGAAATAACGTGTTTCGGTTGATGGGACATTCAGTAGTTTTCAGTCTGTAGCTTCTAGACTCCCACAGGGCAGAGTCTTGGGTCCACTATTATTTATCTTGTTCACAGCTGATATGTGGGACAATCTTGAAAACAAAATTGTCTCCTATGTTGATGATACTACATTATATGCTGAAACTAGATCACTTGCTGTTCGTTCTGCTGTTGCCAATTCTCTAAATAGGGACCTTCTTAAGATTATTTCACGGTGTGTTAGATGGGACATGAAACTAAATCCCTTGAAAACCCACTCCATCATTGTTATTATATTTTGAACAACTCATCCTCCTCAACCACCATTGTCTTTGTGTGGGACTTACTTGGATGTATCTAACTCCCTTAAGCTATTGGGCGTGATAATTGACAATGAACTTACTTTTGAGAAGCATTTACAGTCCATTGCAACTTCTATTACCTAGAAAACTGGACTTATTCGGAAATGTTTCAGGACTCTTGGTAATGATGAAGCTGTAATCAAGCCTTTTTATGCATTTATCGTACCATGTTTTGAGTACTGTTCGCCCGTCAGGTTTTCAGCTGCGGTATCGCACTTGAAACTGTTAAATTGTGCCCTTAATAACATCCGTTTCTTCCTGCCTAACTTTCAGAAACGTAGGAAAGTTGCCGGCTTATCAATTCTGTACAAAATATTCAATAATGTGGACCACCCACTGCATCCTCAACTGCCTGCTCCATATACTTATGCCAGGTCAGCTAGGTATGCTTTAACTTTAAATAATTATGCCGTTTTCCTATAAATTACAAAACATATCAGTATGCTAGATGGCTTGTTCCATTTTTTTGAAATTTTGGAATGCTCTTCCTAATGAAGCAATTCGTTGTTCTGACCTGGAACATTTTAAGTCTGCAGTCAATATATTTGTTCATAATGTTGCTGGTGAGTAATAACTTTTTTCACAGTTTGTCTGAACTTATACAATTTTTTGGAAGACCACACTCAATGTATACAGCTGGGTGTTATTTTGTTCACGATTGTTTTGAACCTGTAAATGTTTGAGGAGTGTTTTATCGCACTGGGTGAATAGTAACGTGCGTCGTCTCCTTCCTTTGCCTTATATACATAGCTTTGTTTACGATTTTGTTGGAGCCTACAAGATATTTGAAAGGGATTTTGACGCATTTGGGTGAATAGTAACTTGCGTCATTTTCCTCCTTTGCCTTCCAAATAGGCAATAATTTTGTTCACGTTCTTTCTGAATCTACAAAATATTCAATTTATCATTTTTTGTTCACGACTTTTCTGAACTTACAAATCATTTGAAAAAAGATTTGTTGACACATTGGGAAAATAGTAGCCTGCGTCATCTCCATTCCTTTGCCTTACATATTTAACTTGTTCACGATTTTTCTCAACATACACAATTATTATTGATGACAAGTGTAAGATTGAATAACAAAGTGAATATTTTTATACACACGATTTTTCTGAACATATACACTTATAGTTGCTGACAAGTGTAAGATTGAATATAAAGTGAATATTTTTTTATTTCAATAACATTAATATTTTTAAGAGAATAAAGAAAATATTTTTTGTTGTTAAAGAAAAAAGAAAACAATTATTTATTTTAATAACATTGATATTTTTTTGTTCACAATTCTTCTGAACACAAAGTTTTTTAGGAGATTATGACACATTGGGTGAATAGTAACGTGCGTCATCTCCTTCATTTGCCTTACACATATCATTTTTTTGGTCACGATTTTTCTAAACACAAATAATTGAAGGAGATTTTGACGCATTGGGGGAATAGTAACGTACGTCATCTCCTTCGTTTGCCTTATATTGATTATATTTTTGTTCACGATTTTTCTGAACACAAATATTTGAAGGAGATTCAGACGCATTGGGTAAATATTAACGAGCGTCATCTCCTTCATTTGCCTTACATATATTGTTTTTTTTGTTCACGATTTTTCTGAACACAAATATTTGAAGGAGATTCAGACGCATTGGGTAAATAGTAACGGGCGTCATCTCCTTCATTTGCCTTACATATGGTATTTATTTTTGTTCACGATTTTTCTAAACACAAATATTCGAAGGTAGTTCTGATGCATCGGGTGAATAATAACGTGCGTCATCTCCTTCATTTGCCTTACATATATTATTTTTTTTTGTTCACGATTTTTCTGAACCTACAAATATTTGAAGAAGATTCTGACGCACTGGAGGAATAGTAACGTGCGTCATCTCCTTCCTTTGCTTTATATACATGACTTTGTTCATGATTTTTCTGAACATACAAAATATTAAATATATAATTTTGTTCATATTTGAATAATGAAGTGAAAATTTTACTTTTAATAAGATTGATTTTTTAAAGAGAATATAGAAAATGTTTTTATTTGTATTGATAGAAAATGAAAAAGATTGTTTTAATTTTAATAACATTTATGTTTTTAAATATCCTCCTTGTCAAGTGGGAAGGCTGATTATAGTATGGATGTAGCGGTTTGTACTCCAATTAATGATCACCAAGTTTGGCCTGTTGCTTTACATTTATTTTAATTTAATTTAAAAAATAATTTTTAGTCATTTCCTATCAGCATCTGTTTTGCTTTGGGCCCATCTTTGGGTGCATAGTCCTTGGTTCTTCCAGAGTGAAACTTTTGTCTGTTCCAGAATTTAGGTCTTTAGTGGTGTTCAACTCCCACATAACTACCAGTTAGCCTTGCTTATAGACTGACTTGGTGGTTATCCGCCGATTTTTTCCTTGGTTCCGGTCCCCCAAAAAATAAATAAAATAAACTAGAGATCGGTTATTGAAGCTGTTTATTCAAACAATGCTTAACAATTTTTAACAGTTGCACTTGAAATACATTGATTACAGACGTCTGTAATCTATGGTAACACTGTGAAGTCAATACAAGTTTAAAACAATTTTGTAAGATTCAAGGCAATGTTTGAAGGTTCTGTGATTTCTTTTTTGATAACATCATACATAAAATAAAATGTTCATTCTATAACACTTAAATAAGTGTACATTTTTGTAATTTTGAAAAAATTTGTGCTTTAATGAAATTGATTTTGTTTGGTATTGTGTTTCATTTCTAAAATACAGTTATAATCTAGCTTTAAGTTCTTCTCTTCAGCTAAATAAAATGATGTTTATTTAATACTTTAATTTTTCTTTATCTTTTACTTCTGGAATAATACTTAGTAGGGAAATTATTTTACAGCCTTAGCTGTAAAGAGTTATATACTAAAATTTAATTCATGTATACTTTAGTTGTTGATCAAAATTTCACGTTTTCTTAGAAAAACTTTGGAGAAATCATTAATATGAGGTGCTAAAACAAATATCAACTATCTCAGTATTTAGTTCTATTTAACTTTTGACATATTCAACAGATTAAATTTATGTAATGAATTTGAAATTGAACTTATCATAAGTATTTAGGCTAGTTGTTACATTGTTTGTAACTATTAATGAAACATTTCTTCTTACAAATATATTTATCTCACTTAGCAGAGATCTATAATTTCTACTTTCATAATTTTTATTAAGAGCATCATAATAAACTTAGAAAATTCATTTTAATTTGCTGTAGCTATGATGGCCTTATCCACAATAAAATATACTTTTATGGGCACAAATCAAATGTTTGCGAGCTATAATATGCTGAATTGTAAAATTTTCACTCCATGAGTGATAAATTTTTGTAAAAATATTACATTTATTACGCATACAGACTGGTTAGTAAGCCATATATGATTAAGATTGAACCTGTCTTATGATCTTGTTTGTATAACTTTATTATTTACATTTTTACGATGGTTAGTTATACTTTATTTTTTATAGAACATGTATTACATAAAAATAAATTGGTATGGTGAAATTATTGTAATGCGTGGTAATGTACATTGAAAACAATGTGTTAATAACATTCTAGGTTTATTGCAATAGTACAAGATGAATAACATCAGAGATGTGCCATAACTTATGAGGATTGTTGAGATAAACTGAGATGATGGTTAAGGTTTGACATTATAAATACTTCCAAGGGATAGGTTTGTTGGGTGAAATATTATGTGAATGTTTCACACATTTTCTTGGAATAACCAGATTTGTATAAGCAAAGGTAAACACATCTCCATCCTGTGAGACAATTTGAAAGAATGAATACTTTTGACCACGTAATCTAATGAATTATTGAATATAGCGTAATGTGTGACGTCATTATCTCCCATAGAAACTGTTATTTAGCAGCTCAAAACATTTACCAAAATTAGTTTGGTTTAATAAAAATGTAAAGCACCACAAAAAGTAGTTGCATCATTACTTGTAAATTGATTTGAGGGAAAAGCTGAACTAACATCTTTTATATCCATCATATCCTGATCTTTGTTGTTTCCTTTTCGATGTTCAAATATATTTGCTCATATGAAATATTTATCCTCTGTACAACGTTTTCAATTTCACTTAAGAGTTTATCTTTTTCTTTCAACTTGCATCTCACTTGTTAAGCATATGCAAGGATCACATTTCTAATTTTAACCTTATGAGGTTTTACTGTTAAATTTAATAATTACAATAGCCAATGCAAATATTAAGGAAAGCCACTGTAGATGTGAAGTACAATTAACCAGTATATATGATAAAAGCAATAATCAATAATTACAATATAAAACATAACAAAAAACAACAACACGTGTTTGAAGATTCATAAATTTGTATAGAGTAGATGCTCACTAATTGGTTCATAAAATTTAAAACAATTTCAAATTTTAAATGTTTTTTAACTGATACTTAATATTTAGGCTAAAATTAAATGGTACAACTTCGTAACTTTAATTATATATCATTTAGTTGACATAAAATTTGCTCAAATTATATAGTACAATTTAAATTGTTAATGTTTATATGTGTTTAATAAATCGTTAGATATGAATTTAGTTAAGTAAAATAAACATTCAGATTCATTGCGATTACTTTTTATATTTCCGTTGAACTTACATTGAAGAAAACGTCTACAAAATTGTTTTATTTTTCCGTTGAACTTACATTGAATGAAGCGTTTACGAAATTTGTGTTTATATTTACGTTGAGCTTACATTGAAGAAAGCGTCTACAAAAATGGTATTTTTTTCCGTTGAACTTGCATTGCAGAAAAAGTCTACAAAAATTGTTTTTATATTTTCGTTGAGCTTATATTGCAAAAAAGCGTCTACAAAAATAGTATTTATGTTTCCGTGAACTTACATTCAATACAGCGTCTACAAAATGGTCTTTATATATCCGTTGGACTTACATTGAAGAAAGCGTCTTCAAAAAAATAGTCTTTGGTTTTCTGTTGAACTTGCATTGAAGAAAAAGTCTACACAAATAGTCTCTATATTTATGTTGACATTTCTTTGAAGAGAGCGTCTACAAAATTTTTCTTTATATTTCCGTTGAGCTTGCATTGAAGAAAGCGTCTACTAAAATGTTTTTTTTCCGTTGAACTTGCATTGAAGAAAAACTCTCCAAAAATAGTCTTTACATTTCCGTTGAGCTTACATTGAATAAAACGTCTACAACAATTGTTTTTATATTTTCGTTGAGCTTGCGATGAAGAAACGTCTAGAAAAATAGACTTTATATTTCCGATGACTTTACATTGAAGAAAGCGTCTACAAAAATTGTCTTTATATTTCCGTTGACCTTACATTGAAGAAAGCGTCTACAAAAATAATATTTGTATATCCGTTGGACTTACATTGAAGAAAGCGTCTTCAAAAATTGAGTCTTTGTATTTCCGTTGAACTTGCATTGAAGAAAAAGTCTACACAAACAGTATTTATATTTCTGTGACCTTTCATCGAAGAAAACGTCTAAAAATATTGTTTTTGTTTTTTCGTTGAGCTTACATTGAAGAAAACGTCTACAAAACAAAAACTCTCAATAATAACGACAACCGTAATAGCCACAACCACAAAAATAAACGTCAGTAAAATTCATTGCTTCATTTCACTTGCGCTTCACGATAACCAAAATCTAGTAAGCTTAGACAACCTTTAAATAATAAATGGAATAAAAAACAATGTCGAAAACAAAAATAAAACCAAAGTTACTATTTTGAGACATTAATCTTAAGAACACAAAAACAATAAAGTCTGTCGCGGATATTTTTCCTTTAATCAGACATTTGATCGCGAATTAATTTTTGCTTCTTTTTTCGTCAAAAAAAACAATAAAACGAATTAGTTGAGAAGAAAATATTGTCAACTTGAGATAACAATTTTTTCAAGCGTGAGAGAAGGGAAACAATGCGTTGTTGTGAATCGCAGCGAAGCGAAGTATTCATTATACTATCCTCTTTTTCGATTGCATTTGTTGTTGTAAGCTGGACATGAAAAAAGTATTCGCGATCACCATAAATATTTATTTTATTTTAGAAATTATTCGCTGAAGATTATTTTTATTTTACATTTGTTAACAAATAATTGTTCAATTAGAAAAACTCAAGATTTGTCCCCACCAAACTAGTCATTACTAATTTATTATAGTACAGTGAAACTCCTGAAATGTAGACAGAAATGTTTCTACGTTATAAGAAAAATCTCCGTTTCAGGCAAACCGATTTAACACTGTTACCCCTGCTTTTGTGTCACGTTTACGTTGTAGACATATAAATGATGTGGACGTTTTAGGGGTTCTCCGTTTCTTTCTACGTTTTATTATTATTATTATTACTATACGTTTCAGGATTATTACTGTAATAAGAAAGTATTGTTTGATAAACATATGATTGATAGTTCATAAATTTATATTAAACACATGTTTAAATATGTTAACGGTCTTATCATTATGTATACATTTCGTTACTCGTAAGATAGCGAAATATTTTTGACTCTTAGTTTCTTGTAATCATAATTGTGTACTATAAGACTACTATAAATTTATTTATAACTCTGAAACATATTATTTAGACACAACTATGCAACTATGAAACATATTATTTAGACGCTACTATGAAACATATTATTTAGACACAACTCTGAAACATATTATTTATACAACTATGAAACGTATTATTTATACTCAACCATGAAACATTATTTGGAAAAAAACTATGAAACATATTATTTAGACACAACTATGAAACATATTATTTAGACACAACTATGAAACATATTATTTAGACACAACTATGAAAGATATTATTTAGACACAACTATGAAAGATATTATTTAGACACAACTATGAAACGTATTATTTATACACAACTATGAAACATATTATTTAGACACAACTATGAAACATTATTTAGACACAACTATGAAAAATGTGTGTTTATATGCAGATGAATCAGTGGTTATGATATCAGAAAAAATAATTTAATAATGCCATATTTACAATGAATAATTAGTTTAAGCACATTCATAGCTGGCTAGTGTCCAACAAACTTACACTAAATATAAAAATTTTACTACATGCTATTTACCAGTAAAAATAAAAATATATTGAAGGAAGACCCCTTGATGATAAATGGATATAAATTGTAACGAGTCGATAAGTGCAAGTTTAGGTGTAATGCTTAATGAAAAACTAAGCCGGAAAACTTATATAAATTATGTGGTGTCGAAGTTGATTGAGTAAATTGACCGGTATTATATATCTCATAATACATCTTTTTAATGAAGAAACCCTTAAAGTGCTTTGATGCGTTCTCATATTGCTTATGCTAATGTTGTTGGGGATCTAACTTTAAAACACATTTTAAACTACTTTTTATCTGCCAAAAAAGAATCATAAGAACCATGACTTATAGTAACAGACATACTCATACAGAGTTCTTGTTCGCCTTTTTAAAAATACTAAATATTAATAAAGTTAATTACTGCTCAATTCATCTATCTATAAAATATTAAATAAGATTACAAGAACCGAAAATAATTTTGAATTTGCAAATAATATACAAACCCCTCGGATCACTTCTGAACAGCGACGACATAGTCAGTACGGCTGAAGACCAGTAACCTGGAATGGCCGGATGTGGCGACCGAAGCCGAGCCGAATCGACAGATGGATATGGGCCAGTTAAGGCCCATTTGACTTCGCTGTCAGGGTGTCTCTTATTTATATATTTACATACAAATAAATGGGAGGTAATTTTAAATTATGTAAGGTAATGTTAGGTTTAATAATTTTAGTACTATAATTACCAACCTTAAACTGGAAGATTGCCAAACATTTTGTAGTTTTTTTGTTATCGGTATTTCTTATCTTCATCAATGAAAATTGTTTTATCTTGAAGTGTACACAATGCGATAAGATTGGAGGATCACACAGTGCAACAGTTTGCTCAGGAATATACTCGAAAAGTACATTTTACAATGTTTAAGTAATTTCTTTCGAAAAAAACGTGTAATTTGAAATATATTTTGCACAGTATACATACAACTTAAATGTAAACAAATGTTAAACTCTTAATGAAACAAAATTAATTATTACTCAAAGTGAATTAAAACCATCGAGAAGTTGATTTAATCAAATATCAACTAAGTGTTAGCAATTTTGTTATTAAATTAAATTAAATTAAATCAAGTGTTAGAAACTTGAATTGAAATAAATTTAAAATCCAGTTTATTTTCCAAGTATATGTATCAAATTTAGTTTCAAATTGCTTTAATATGTTGGAGCAAACAATAATAATGATCTCATTTTAATACAACTGATTGAGAGATCAATAAAAATACATAAAGTGGATAAAAATATGTGTTGAACATTTAAGTCAAGTTTGTAAAACTAAACAAAAAATTTATATTTTTTTTGTAAAATAGAGTTAGAAAAAACGAATTAATGTTTATAATAAATAAAACAGTTAATGTTAAGAAGCTATTTTATGTCTAATTAATGAACACTGACAATTAAAGTGAACCTTAGTCTCTAATTTTTCGGGCATAAATTGAGGAAAATTTTCGGAGGCGACATTCAGTCAATTTGAATTCGCTCCTCAAACTACATAAGCAAAAACTTCTTATTCAGTTCTACCTTTAATTCAAGTTTCAAGTCAAATTTTAAACTTGATTTTATATAAAGTTAAAGCTAAAATTTAAGTTAAAACTAACCTTAAGTTAAAACAAAACTTTAAATTAAAACTAACCTTTAAATTAAAACTAAACTTTAAGTTAAAACTAATTTTAAGTTAAAACTAAACTCTAAGTTAAAACTAATTTCAAGTTAAAATTAATTATTCAGTATAACTTAAATTTAAAATTAAAACTAGAGGTTAAATTGGGATAAGACTATCGAAAGTTTTTAGAAGTTGAAACTAAACATTTAGTTAAACTTAAGTATAAATATAAAGCTAGATTTAAGGTTAGAACTAAATTTAAAGATAGAACTAAAATTGAAGTTAAAACTAAATTAAAAGTTAAAGTGGAATTTAAAGCTATAGCTAATTTCAAAATTAAAACTAAATTTAAAGTTAAAACTAAACTTACATTTAAAACTGAATTTAAATTTGAAACTAAATTTTAATTGAAGTTGAAAATAAATTTAGCTAACTAAAATTAACTAGAATTAAAGCTATGAACAAAATTAATAGTAAAGATAAACTTGAAGCTTAAAGTATAATCAAATTTAAAACTATTATTAAGTTTAAAGTAACATAGAAATGAAATAATTGAACGTTTTATGTTAAAAAAATAACTTACATATATCAATGTTGTATTTTTAAATGTTTTGTTAAGTTACGTCCATCATAGTTAGAACACTAATTACCTGTGTGAAATTAGACTCCCACTCTGATGTAATATTTGACATTTAGTTGCTACATTTGGAAAGTAAAAAGCCCACAACCGCCCTCATGCTTAACACTTTTGCTGATAGCTTAAGCTTTTTAAAGTCATATGCAGCACATTTTTATTGAACACAGTTTAAATGGTAAACTTTATTTGTAAATATGTTTTTAATTTTCAAATTTATTTTTTCAAGTGGGAACATTCATATAAAACATTTGTTCAAAGTTTTTCTTTCAGAAACTTAAACATTTTTCAGCTTATTAAGTCATGAAAAATAAATAATTAGTGAATATAAGCCTTATAATTGTATATCTAAATAACTTAGATTATCACAGAATACATTATCTAAACATTTATGTTTAGCTATAAAAACTAAATAGTTATCTAACAAATTTACTAAATATTTGTTTAAGAAATATACTAAAAAATGATGTAATAAATTTAATTTATATTCATTTACGAAATTTACTAAAGATTTATTAAACAAAATACTAAACATTTTTTAAGAAATATATTAAGCATTTATCTAAGAAATTATATGCACGTTTCAAAACCTTGTCTGAACATATATCTAAAGAACTATCTACATATTCATCTAAGAAGTTATTTAAATATTGGTATATAATTGTAAACTAATTTACACAAACAGCAAGCATAACAAACAAAATGTCTTTAATTGAAAAACTTCAATTTATTGCTGATAATCTTTGGAGTTACCTCCCATTGTTTATGATTTTCGGAGCAGTGTTCGCCGTCTGGCAACATTACAGCATTGAAAAGGAACTTAAGAAGAAGGAATGAGGTGAGGTAATTGTTAAATTTAGAATTACATTAACTTGAATTTACAAACATTATCAAATAATGTAAGTACGACTATAGAAAAAAACAAGCTGGAGGTTGAGATATTTTTTCATTGATGCTATTCATGGATTAAGTGCTTATAGCCAATCATAATGCTTAATAGGTGCCACTCTTACATAAGTTGTAGTTGTGAATCGCAAGTGAAGTGAAACCTTCATTGTACTATTGTGGGTAAAAGATGTGATTAAAATAGGTTAGTGATAGACTGTTATCTTTGTCATTTTATGAATATAAATAATAATGTTCCAATTATATTAATTAGGTTAAGGAAATGTTGATCAGAATTGACATGCTTTACATGTAGTTGCTGATCATGCACATGTTTCTAATAGTAATACATAAACATTTATTCTATAACATTGCCATATATCTTTTATTATGAATGAATAGCGCTACAAAAACATTCAAAAATGTCCGTGAATGTTTTTTATTTTACATATATTTATGATTTTTTATTAAGACCACTCCAAGTGTGTGATGCTATGTGTCTGTGAATTAACAATAATAATTCCACGAGTGAAGATTTGAAACTTATCTTCAGTATTAACGAACTCTGAGGGGAGACAAAATCCTCAGGAACAGAGTTTGCCAAGACAATCAGATTATACAGTGCACTTTCCTTTATTATATTAAATCTTGCATAGGGAACTCGAAATCTAACAGCTCTTGTACCATGGGGAAGATGGTCAAGCAGAAACTTAAGAAAATAGCTATCTGGGAGACTGTATAAAAAACATTGTTGGAGTTTAAATATAACGTCTGCTTATAAATATCTTCAAGTTTCATAGTTTTAAGATGTTCGTACATGTCGTCTGTAAGCATTAGCGAAGTATGATTAACATCAAACTCTACTTTAAAAATGCAGCTTCCTTGGTCAGCTTATTATCATATTTATTGTATGGGGTTGCTGTTTTTGATGAGTCGACCCCAATCGTATCTATTTTGGAGCAACTCCACATCCAATTGTTTCTCTCTTATATCCGCCGCTATACAACCTTCCCATCTGGTTTTCAACCTACCTATTCCTCTACGTCCCTGCACTTCCTTATCCATCACCATCCTCTCTACATATTCCTCGTTTTCTCTCACTACATGGCCATACCATCTTAATCTTGCCTCCTGTATTTTCAGTGGCACGTCCGTCACTTCAACAGTTCCTCTTATCTGTGTATTGCGTATTCTGTCTCTTCTCGTCACTCCATATATCCATCTCAGCATCTTCATTTCAGCTACATCCACTCTCTTCCCAGTCACTTTCTTGAGTTGTGCACCCTCCATGCTATGCATCATAGTTGGTCGCCCTACTGTCTTGAAGACTTTCCCTTTAAGTTTCACCGGCATTTTTTTTATCACACAGTACTCCAGACACATCCCTCCAGTTCCTCCAACCTATCTAAATTATTCTTGTAACTTCCACTTCGTCACCGCCGTTTGCCGTTGTTGTGGATCCCAGGTACTAAGGCATGCTCTAGAACAGTGCTTCTCAAACTATCTGATGTGGCGTACCGGCAGATTTTTTTCAATGTGACAGGGACCGGCTAGCCAATCCAG
>JARUHE010212325.1:0-13408 GCA_031471125.1 Archaeomysis grebnitzkii | reverse complement strand
GAACAAAAGTTGCTTATAATGACCATCTAACCAACATTATCCGGAGTAATTATTTTCATAAAACAAATATTGAATTCACGCGAGATTTCAGGTCATCTATGGCTAGTTTTGGATAGGGGTAATGCTACAATTCTAAGAAGCTTTATTTTTAATCTAGAATAAGAAGCAAATTCTGGATAACTGAATGCATTGGTTGTTAAAATTTTTACGTAGCTTTATGTTAATTATATTTATTTTATTCTTTACAGAACTGTTCCCGTATTCTGCTGAAAAAAAAGGACCGAGAAATCATTCTGGGACAGCTTTCCCGATGTGAGTCTTATTTGCAAAAGAAAGGCATCTACAAGAACGTGAACGAGCTCTGTAAGAAGGTCAATCGATGCCCCTATTGTGATGCTCACAATGGACCCGTCAAGAAATTGCCACCATTGAAAATAAGTCACGAAAAATACCGCCTCATTAAAAAAGGAGATGATGCTGCAAAGAAACAAATGAGTGAGTTGAATAATTTTTTTAGTTTAGATGTGCAATGAAAGGAAAAATGGACTTCTGGTAAATAGTATCCTATAGAAAATATTGTTTGGTTGTTTATTTAATAAGCTATGATTTTAAAGAAGATGCAAATGATGTCACACATGGTGATGACAAATGTTTCTTTCCATAAAGATATAGTATAGTTGAAACAATTAATCCGACTGAGCTCATAAAATGTTTTTTCCATCTTGCAGCAATGTTTGACAATGCCAAAACCCAGAATAAAGAACTCGATAGTCTTCTCTCGGCCAACTTCATTGAAGTCTTGGATCCTAAAACAACTCAAAACCTTTTCAATAATGTAAGTTTTTCTTTTCAAATAATTTTTAACAAACATAAAAGCTGTAAAATTTAAAAATATTGATTTTACAAAAATATTCTTTTGAACAAGCAATTTATTTTCAATAAAAATGAACATTTAAAGAAAATTTTTTGGTAAAAATATTCTATTGTTTTCCAATAATAATAATTTTACGAAAAAGTTTCAAATTTTAGCTAAGCTTATCTAAGTTTGAAAACATCCACCTCAGCCCTATTAACCTGGTGAGGATTTTAAATGAAGATATCCAAATTCCAGATTTGCTTCACTTTTGAAAATCTATCGGCTTTAATTTACATTCTTTTTATCACTTACCTATTTTATGTTACTTAGTGTAGTGAATACTCAGAGGGTACATCACCAAATATAGGCCCATTCGGTTTCATATTTGTTCATTCTACCTCCCCCCCCCACCAGTTAGTGTATATAGAAGTTGAAATGAAGTGAATAATATTCTTTTCTAAAAAATTCAAGTGTTCAAAGTTGTTTCTCTAAAGTCTTTGTGTTGAGTAGGTTCCTTCTTTCCAAGATGTTAGGTTATTTTCATTTTCAGCTTATTTTTAATTACTAGTTTGTATTTGCAGATACCTAGTGATGACTTGGAGCTACTGTGCATGGATTTAAAAATCTGTCATCCCAGAGATCTCATTCAAACTCGAATCTTGGTTCCTCCAAATTGCATCAGGCCATCGGTGATATCGGAGTTAAAAGCAGGGACAAATGAGGATGACATCACAACAACATTGGGAGAAATTGTGTTCCTGAACGACGTTTTACTTAAGAGGAGGTCGGGTAAATTTCAGAATGTTCAGGATGCC
Source organism: Archaeomysis grebnitzkii (assembly GCA_031471125.1). NCBI lineage: Eukaryota > Metazoa > Arthropoda > Malacostraca > Mysida > Mysidae > Archaeomysis > Archaeomysis grebnitzkii. The sequence goes on along the minus strand of JARUHE010212325.1, from coordinate 11,737 downwards.
TGGGATTATTTGCAACTACACTGTGCCTTACTCATAAACTCGGAGATGGCCATTCCTCACGAAAGCGGTCAGAAACGAAGAACAACTCGAGGCTTCATCCAAAGACTCAAAGGAAAACAAGGTCGCTTCAGGGGTAACTTGTCCGGGAAGAGAGTAAATTTTTCTAGCCGTACTGTAATCTCTCCCGACCCTAATCTTAGAATTTATGAGGTAAGTTTTTGAGGATAATTCAAGGTATAATTTGTTTAATGTTTTTTCTTTTGCCTTGCATATTGCACATCTATGAAGGCAAGTAGGGCAATGATGATGGGATTGGGTAAACATTGTTGCTTCAAAGTGCTTTTGCACTCTCACCATTTGAACTCCAAGCCTCATTTAGTATTATTTGTCTTTTACCCTTTTTATCTACTTTATCTACTTTTTATTGTTTTCTCTCTTGTTATTTGTATAAGGCAGAACATCATAAAATTTTATTCTTATCAAAAAAAAATTCAGGTTGGTGTCCCAATAGAAGTTGCAAAAATCTTGTACTACCCAGAGAAGGTGACTGCTCATAATATTGATTTGATGAAAGCCTTAGTGAAGAACGGTCCAGATGTCTATCCAGGAGCTGGTCAGATCATAGTGAGAAGTGTTGAGGGGCTGAAAAAAAGCCTGCGCTACACCAAAAGAGACCGAATTGCTAATGAACTGAAACCAGGAGACATCATTGAAAGGTTAATATCGATCATTAGAATTATTTAACACTGCTTGGAATTTTGTTATTAATATATATTTTTCTTTATAGTCCGTTTTTGCACCAAATGAAGTGAAATAAAGTGTATATGAAGGCTCTATTTTTAATTCTGAAATTTTTTTATTTAAGGAGTACCAGAAATTTTTGTTGAACAAAGTTGTTAATAATGACCATCCAACCAATATTACTAAAATAACTTTTTTCATACAATAAATAATTATCGAATTATAGCCAAAAAATAGAAGGTTTGTTTACTTCACGTGTGCTTGCCGGTCATTTATGGCTAGTTTGTGTGCTGTGGTGGTGGAGTGTTGTCTGAATTCACGTTGGTGGATAATGAGAGTGATGTATGAAAAGATAATTTTTCTAATGGCTTAGGCCATGGTGGATAGGAAAGAGATAGCTCTGTAGGATGTGCCTATGGAGTAATCCTTGTTGGGTTTTGGAATGGGGATAGTTTTGGCTATCTTCCAGATGTTATTGGAGTGTATTGCACTGTTGTATTTTGTGATTAGTGCTTTATGGCTATTTAGATGTCTTATTTTAATGTTATCTGGGCTGGTGGAGTTGTTGTTTTTAGCCTGTTTTATTGTTAGTTTTGTTTGTGCAATGTGGATTTAGTTTTCGCAAAATTTTTATGAATGATTTTTTGTATTTTCAAGGCACTTACTGGATGGAGACATAGTGTTGTTTAATCGTCAGCCTTCCTTGCACAAGATGAGTATCATGGCACATCGGGTCAGGGTAATGCCATGGCGTACATTCCGGTTCAATGAATGTGTCTGCGCGCCCTACAATGCTGACTTTGACGGAGATGAGATGAATCTCCACGTCCCACAGACAGAGGAAGCTCGAGCTGAAGCATTGACTTTATTGGGAGTGAGTGATTTATTTGATTTCTATTGTTAATTGTAATCTGTTGCCAAATGTTGCCAGAACTTGTCATCTGTTGTAACACTGAAAATAGTTGACCTTGTTTGTAGCTTTAGTAAAGTATGTTTATAAAGTCAGTGGATTCAATAAATTGGATCTATTTCCAGTGTAATTTAAATAAATGAGGTATTCTGATTCATACTTTCTGCCTAGCTTCAATCAACCTGCACATCTCGTTGCACCAGCATGTGCTGGTTGATAATTACAATCACCTTTCATTTCTTTTTCAATTAGAAGCACACTAATGTTGAAATAATATTACAAATTAGTGTTTTAAATTCTATTATTTTTGGTTGAAGGAGTACATTTTTTTTTATTATTATAGAATATTATACAGCACATTAGCTACAATGGCAAAGAGCGTTGTTACATGACGGATAATAGTACTTTTTGTATGTGTCAAAGTAATATTTGAACTTATTTTTCAAAAGTAGAATAAACCTTTTTTATTTTTTGTTTTAGAGGAATGATTAGTTAACATAAATGAAAGATATGTGCATTAAGAAACAACATTTCTTTAATAATATATATACTATATGTTCAATACATTTTAGTTTTATCAGATATTTTCTCATATAACTGCTTGAGATTGAAGCATTACTAGTGCTATGTAGAATTACTCAAGATTTTGTTCTCCATTTATAGGTAACCTCAAATTTGGTGACTCCCAGACATGGTGCCTTGATTATTGGGGCCACCCAAGATTTCTTGACTGGTGCTTATTTGTTGACCCAAAAAGACCAGTTTTTCAACTACGAAGATGCTTGTGCATTGGCATCTTCGATTCTAGTGTCAAAAGAAGGCTCAATGAGGATAACTTTGCCAAAGCCTGCTATAATAAAGGTATTTTTATGCAATGTTTTCAATAAAATATGTTTTAGGTTAACTTGCTACTGAAAATTCTAATATTTAATTATTAATATTAACATTGTCAATTAGAATACTTTTCACTTATTTGAATTACCTTCCTTAAGTTTGGTTTGATCAGCAAATTTTAAATGCAACCAAATATTTTCAGCCTCAGCAGTTATGGACTGGTAAACAATTATTCAGTCTTGTATTGAAAATGAACACCAGTGATCCAGTTAAATGTAATCTCACTGCCAGAAGGAAAGTATACACCAAAATGAAAGAACTCTGTATAAAAGAAGGTATGGTCATCATACGAAACTCAGAACTATTGGCTGGAGCCCTAGACAAATCCCTTCTGGGGTCGGGCTCAAAAGACAACATCTTCTATGTTCTACTCAAGGATTATGGCAAAGATGTCTCCTCGAACATAATGTGGAGAGTTGCCCGAATGACGATACATTTCATCATGAACAAAGGCTTCTCGATTGGTATTGGAGATGTAATGCCTGGGATGGGATTGCTGAAGAAGAAACATTTGCATTTGGAAAGAGGGTGAGGTTATTTCATGATCATTTTACTTGTTGTATTTCATATAGTTTAATTATTTATAAATAACAGTGTGAACTTATAAAAATATTATAGCACCATTTGATTTTACATTATTTAAGTAAGATATGAGTGGCAAAAATTGAACCAGTATGCAAGGTAATATGGCAACGGTTTTGAATGAACTTCCTCTCCTACGTTGTACAATGTATCATCAAAATTATAGTCTTTACAACATAATTTAAAAAAATGTTTAATTTAAATTTCTTATTTGGCAGATATTCAAAATGCAGAGAAATTATCACTTCTTTAAAAGAAGGTGCACTTGCATGTCAACCTGGTTGCAATGCTGATGAAACCCTTGAACAACTTATGTTGAAAGAACTGAGTAACATTCGAGATGCATCCGGAAAAGACTGTATCGACGAGCTGCCCAAAACAAACTCTGCTGTTATAATGGCCTTGTCAGGGTCTAAGGGCTCATTTATCAACATTTCTCAGATGATTGCCTGTGTTGGACAACAAGCCATCAATGGTAAGAGAGTACCTAACGGTTTCTTTGAGAGAGCTTTGCCACATTATCTGAGACATTCTAAAATTCCTGATGCTAAAGGTTTTGTGAGTAATAGCTTTTTCAGTGGAATGACTCCTACAGAGTTCATCTTCCATACAATGGGCGGTCGAGAAGGGTTGGTTGATACTGCCGTAAAAACAGCAGAGACCGGATACATGCAACGGAGACTTGTCAAGTGTTTGGAAGACCTATATGTTGCATACGATATGACCGTTCGAAATTCCACTCAGAATGTCATCCAATTCAAGTACGGATCTGATGGACTCGATCCGTCAGTGATTGAGGATTCAAATGCTCCTTTTGATCTTGACCGGCTTCTCGACCATGTCCGTGCTACAAAAGTTTGTTCTGATGAAGATCCTCTCGATGCTACCGACATAATTCCTTTGAGTGAAAAGTATCTTGCATGTGAAGTGTTTTCAAAGCTTCCAGAAGATTTCAAGGGAAGTATTCGAACTTTCTTGGAATCTGTCAAAGAGAAGGTTGCCTTGGCTAGAAGTAGGTTGCGAGTAAGTGAAGGGGCCGCACTCAACACGGCTCAAAAACAAGTGGAACGTATAACATTCTCCCAGTTATGTGACTTTCTCAATGAATGCGAAAGAAGGTATAATCTTGCCGTGATGGAACCAGGTACTGCAGTAGGTGCATTGTGTGCTCAAAGCATAGGAGAACCCGGTACACAAATGACGTTAAAAACTTTCCATTTTGCTGGTGTTGCTGCCATGAATATTACTTTAGGTGTGCCGAGAATTTTAGAAATTATTAATGCATCTAAAGCGATTTCAACGCCAATAATAACGGCACAGTTAACAAACAATGAAGACTCTGAAAAGGCAAGACAAGTTAAAGGTCGCATTGAAAAGACACTTCTAGGGGAAGTGTGTGAATACATTGAGGAAGTGTTTTTGCCAGATGACTGTTTCCTTCTTTTAAAACTTGCAATCACCAGAATACAGCTGCTCAAGTTAGAGGTTGATGCACACTCCATAAAATACTCCATTTTGACGTCGAAATTAAAACTTAAAGATAGTGATGTATCTGTTCAGTCCGACACAATTGTTGTGATTAGACCTTCAAAAGGAAGGTCTTCTCCAATGTATTACCAAATACAAAATTTAAAACAAAATATTTGTAAAGTTGTCATTAAAGGATTACCATCTGTGAACAGAGCCGTGATCCATCAAGTGGAAGGACGAGTAACCCCAGTTCCTCAGTTTGAATTATTAGTTGAAGGCGATAATTTACAGGAAGTAATCGCCACGTATGGTGTTAATGGAGTGCAGTGTACCTCGAACAATATTTGGGAAGTGTATAAAGTGTTAGGCATTGAAGCTGCAAGGAAAACCATCATCAAAGAGATCACGGTCACCATGGAAACTCACGGCCTCACTGTTGATCCTCGCCACATCATGTTGCTGGCCGACCTTATGACTTGCAGAGGACAAGTTCTGGGCATTACCAGACATGGTTTGTCAAAGATGAAGGAGAGCGTCCTGAATCTCGCTTCCTTTGAGAGAACTGCTGACCATTTGTTTGATGCAGCTTACCATGGACAGAGGGACAAAATTACAGGTGTCAGTGATTGTATCATAATGGGAAAACCAATGAATATTGGAACCGGAATATTTAAACTCCTACACAAGCATGTCAGGAGAGAAACTCCAAAGAAAACTTTATTTTTTGATAAACCAGAATTTCATTTACCAATTTTCTAAAAACAAAATGTGGATAGCCATGATTCTAACATTCGTATCAAAACATAAACATAAACATAAACATAAACATAAAGTATGTTGATGTTGGGTACATGGATGGGTATTCGTATCATAATTACTATTTGTTTTAATTCAATATATTTGGTATAACCGAATTTTGTTTAGTGCCTTCTAAAGTCCATTACAATAATGTGTGGATGGTGTGTAAAACATGAAATTAGAAAAGGTTTTATCCTTTCAATGCACTTACTTGGTATGATACTGAGTCGAGCATACTAGTATAATTGTTTTTACAAAATAATACAGATATTGAACTTACTTATAAGTATTTGTTTTGTAATAAAAAACTGTTAAGTTTGTTACATTTTTTGTTATTATATCTAGTCAAAATTGGTGAATTGTTAGGAAGTTTTACATTTCATGCATATGCGAGACCATTTTTTGTTGCTTGAAAAGTGTGAAAGAAAAGGGCAGCAATGCTCAAGTCTGATCTAATTGCAACATCACTAATATGGTTTGTTTATGTTAGATCTCTAATCCTCATTTAATTTTTATTTTTATGTGGCTTGACAGATCATTTGCAATCAAATTCAAGAATTATTGTGAAGCAGTCTGGTCAGTTAACGTAAATAAATTTTACAATGAAAAATAAAAGCATTTACTTCCTAATAATCCTAGACATGATTTGTTGGTTCATCGATTCCTTTTCCTCCGAACTCAATGTGATGAGGATGATCAGAATAAATTTTGAAATAATAAAACATTATTTCAACATTTCAAATGTTTAATTCACTTTAGAAATGAAGAGACCAAATTACCAAAACATCTTTATTATTAAGCAATTTAATTCAACATATAATAAATATATTTAGATTTACAAATAGAATACTTAGAAAGTTTCCCCCAAAAAATATTTTTTTGAATATGTATTTTATATTTGGTTTATTAATGTATTAATAAATTAGTTAATAGAATTAACGTCAATTCAATTTTGTTTGAAGAAACTTTAGTCCTATCAGAATTTGTTCAAAAATTTTATAATTTAAAAAAAAAATGTTTTTATAATTACTTCTGACATAAATTTTTTTTTCTCAAACGAGCCATAGACACAGTTTTCTATTGACATTGACATGTCTGTCAACTTCTTTAACACTTTAACCGTTTCTTGTAACAATGGTGATACATAAATCTACTAGCTTACTCCATCTTATGTTACACCAGTGCAGTAATACAAATTAAGTTAGTTATGTTTTTGATTACATTAGGCAGGTTACCTGTATAATGTAATCAAATACATAACTAACTTAATTTGTATCACTGGTGTAACATAAAATGGGGTAAGCTATTAGATTTATGTATCACCAGTGTCACAAGAAACGGTTAAACTGTTAATAGATATTGAGTAAGTTTTTTTTATAAACAATTACCATCAAATTATTTTTTAAACTTTGTTACATTATGAATTTCTTGCCAAAGAACTTTAAAAACTGAAGTTTTTGTTTGAAGAATTACAATGATGTGTTTTAAAGAAAATTGTTATTTGATTCATATTTAGTTTTTTTATTGAACCAATTATTTTTTTCAGTAAGCTATTGCTTAAAATATGATGGAAACATTGCTTGCTAGGGAGTGTACCAGTCTTGGCTGGTTCCATCAGAGCTGTATTTCTTTGTAATGTGTTTCTTATAGCGAGGTGAAAAGGCATTGTGAGGAGATATTTACTGAAAAAATACATCAGTGAAGTAATTTTTAAATTAAATTTTGTTTTTAAACTAACTGAAGGTTAGAATGGACTTTTATATTTTTAACTTTAAGTTTGTATTTCTCTACATTTTTTATGATTTTGTTTGTTACTGATCCAATAAAGGTTATGATTTATTATTTACAGTTGAAATATTGTGTTAATATTATTTTTCCCATTAAATCACAAATTATTTTAATGATGAAATATAATACTTCATGAACAAGTTTGTGTTTTTGATAAATATTTTTTTGTCTTTTTTTTACATAAGTTTTTATTCTTTTTCATTCTGTATTCATCAGAAAAAAACACTTGAATATATAAAGTTAAACATCTCTGAGGTTAAAATGGCTGATTTGTATTTACAGGCAATCCCCGTTTTAGCGTACAGGTGCTGTATGTTATAGTAAGGCATTTACGTACAGTGGTTCATAGAAAATGTTGTAATTGAAAGGATAATTATGAAAAAATAGTTTTTTCTCCCAAAATGTAATGTAAGCATAACCATTATCAACAGAACGAATACACAATTTAAAGAGAGTAATAAAAAAAGTAATTATATATGTAACAATTAGTTGTGCTTTGTGTAGGCGTGTTTGTTAATGTGAGGTGCAGAATGTGTGTTGATTGCCTGTACATCAATTTAAATGTAAAAAGTCGTTTTAGTTCCTTGGAACAACTTTGAATGGATCACGTTTCGGAACCAATTTTCCAATGTTTACTTGAACTATTAAAGAAAATAATAGAATATCTTTATGTATTTTAATTTGTAGATATATTGGCACATCTTTTCCGTGTAACAATTCTAAGCTCACTAAAGTATGAATTAATTTTTTTGATAAATCCTCCATAAAAATGGCAACAAAATGATGTAACTCTTGATTCTCACTTTTTTAAATTTATGAAAACGTTTTTTTTAATTATTGTAGTGTACTTTTTCGCTTTTTAACACATTGGATGAAGGAGAGAGTTAAGAAGATGCATAATAAAGTTTGGTTTCAATACCAATCAATGTATTTTGTCAGACATTGTGTTGAGGGATTATGGGTTCCTTTGTATGACAATAAGGTCTGTGATACGATTTTCATGGGAGTGATTTGCATTCGGTAATGCAGAACAACTTTTGATCTAAGTACAAATTTTATATATTCTATCATTTTGTTATGTCTAGCTAATAAGTTGAACAAAATATGCAACTTCTAATGTTTACCATTAGGTGCGTCTGTTTTTCATCTAACTGTTTTATGTGTTGTCTTATACCTCATCTTAAAAATCGTTCACAAAAAAATTAATACAGTGAAACCCCTGAGTTATGATACTACCAAGTAATGGCATAACTGAGTTATGAAATACACGCATTATGAATAAATCATAATCTCTATCTTTAGAGCATTTTAAGTGGTACAAAAAGTAAATTTCGTGAAAATACTAGATAGGACACTTGTAATCCGCAACTATTTAATTTTTATTATTAGTATGGTTTTAATATTACTCCATATATAAAAGAAAAAACTCAAAGTTCGATAGGCTATATAGCAATTATGGCAACGGTTTAATTACAATTAGTTTAATTTTCATTTAACATTAAATTTTTAAATGTTTTATTTTATTTTAATACTATTACTACATTTAATTAATGTTTGGGCGAGGTTATTTAAAGAATAATTAAAAGTTAGGTTTCATTGGCGTTTGTTTACATCAACAGCTGATGTTATTTGTGTGGTAATAAACACTTCCTGAAATATATTTCGTACATAACACAACAGCTGATGTTATTTGTGTGGTAATAAACACTTTCTGAAATATATTTCGTACATAACAGAACAAGTTCCGTGATACACGATGAAAGTTATATTCATTGTTTTATCCGAATTTTTATTTTTTGCATTTGATTTATATATAGTATTTAACAGTTGATTTATATATAGTACTTAAAGCGGTTTTATTAACCAAATTTATACTTAACAATGCACAGCTTGAATGTTATGGCTATCCATAAATGACACCCATTTTCTATGATTAAAAACCTATAAAACTGTCCAGGTGTTCAATATTCCTGAGATACGAAACCTCTGAGATCTGAAGCAGCTAATAGTTCATAACTCAGGAGTTTTACTATAGTTCTATTCAACTCACAGCCTTCGGATAAAATCTGTTGTGTTTAATAACACTGCTGATTGGACATCAATCCCCAGCAATCTACAAGTTATCCAATGATTGATTATTTATTTATTTATTGTTAAATACTTTGATTATTAAAAGTTGAATCTCAATAATTTTGAGTGATATGACTGCTAATATAGCTGACTTTCTGTTTGCATGACATTTATACAAAGCTAGATTCTATACTTGAAGGAAGATGTAGAAAGTTTTTTTTTATTTATTTTTAATAATCCTTGTTTAAGGTAGACAATATTTTATAGTTTAACAAGCAAAAATAAATGTGAATAATGTTATTATGTAATGATTAATTAACAAAAGTTTAAATAAATTAATTAGGAGAATGAAATATATATTTTTATAGATACAACTTTTTGATTTAGTAATTCAAAAAGTGATTTATCTTTTACTTATCAAGTGTTAAATAATGTAAATTTTAAATTTTTGTTAATTATTTAAAATAAAGTGTTATAAAATTGATTTTTTCTTGGCCATTTGCTATGAAATATATTAAAATATGTGAAACTAAAATTTTGTATCACTCCTCCATCATCCAGGATTAACTCTTCAAACCACATTGACAATGCAACCTTATCCAACTATACTATCCCCATTAACAAAATTTGAGGGTTCAAGTATATGTTCAGCCAACGGCCTTGGCCGCGTTGAAACACCCGTATGATCAGCGAAGTTAAGCAACGTTGGGTCTGGTTAGTACTTGGATGGGTGACCGTCTGGGAACGCCAGATGCTGTTGGCGACAGCACTCTTTGCCATTGTAGCTAATGTGCTGTATAATATTTTATAAAAAAAAAAATAAATGAAAGCTTTTAATTCAACTCTAAACAGACGGTTGAGTGGACGTTAGAAACTATCAACTAACGTCTACTTCCCAGTCAGAGTTTATCTTTGCAGCATAAACAATTAACTTGGCGTCATCTCAGATTTCCAATGATACATCCAATGATCCAATGATATCCAATACAAATCCAATGATATCCAATGATATCCAATGATATCCAAAAATATCCAATGATCCAAAGATATCCAATGATATCCAATAATCCAATGATATATATTTGTAGTGAATTTGCCTTATTGCTATGAATGGCAATTTTATCATCGATAGTTATCCGAATTTATCATTGGATTTTAAATATAATTATACATGATGTTTTTTTGATTGGACATTGCACATATTTATGTACACTGATCAACTATACACCAATGGTAATGGTACGTACATATAATGCGAAGATAAAACAAATAATTGTATGTGCCAACAATAACCATACTCCTGTAACCATGATACGTATAGCCCTGTAACGATGGTAACTACAAACCTGTAACCATATTAACCATAGTCCTGTAACCATGATAACTACATACATTTAACCATTGTAACTACAGTCCTGTAACGATGGTAAAACTAAACCTTTAACCATGGTAACTACATACCTGTAACCATGGTAACCACAGTCCTGTAACGATGGTAACAACAAACCTGTAACCATGATAACCATAGTCCTGTAACGAGGGTAACTACAAACCGGTAACCATGGTAACTATAGCCATGTAACGATAGTAACTACATACATGTAACCATGGTAACTACAGTGCTGTAACGATGGTAAAAATAAACCTATAACTAAGGTAACCATAGTCCTGTAACAATGGTAACTACAAACCTTTTACCAAGGTAACCATAGTTCTGTAACCATGGTAACTACAAACCTGTAACCATGGTAACCATAGTCCTGTAACCATGGTTACCATAATCATTTACCTTCTAGGCGTGAACATTAAGAGGTATTGCACAACCTGGTGTTGTGTGATTAATATTTTGGGATGAGGGCGCTATAAGCAGACTCACTCACTGTTGGTTTGCTTGGTTCATCAGAGAATTTAGTGTGAACTCAATTGAGTTCGTTGTCAATGCAATATAAGAAAAATTTCATAATTAGAAATATACTATTATAATAATATTTATAATAACAATAATTATTATAATAATACATATTATAATAATAACTATTATAATAATATTTATAATAACAATAATTATTATAATAATACATATATATTATAATAATAATTATTATAATAATGCATATTATAATAATAACTATTATAATAATACACATTATATGTCGAGAATCAGATTTAAAAATGCCTTAAACTTATGTAAAAGAAACGAGAAACAAATCATTAGTGATAAAATAGCACAAAGATTTGATCGTAAAAATAATATTGGCTTTTGGATAATAAGCTTAACAATAAGAAATTGAATGTGCCTAATACAATTGAAGGTTTAAACGGTAAAGAGCAAATAACTGAACTTTGGAAAAATCATTTTAAAAATATTTTAACGAGTGTAAAAGGAAATTCTGTGCCAGACGAAAATTTACTCGACTATGATGAAAATATGAAAGTTTCTGTAGAACAGGTAAAAAAAGGCGTTAAAAGTTTAAGTCGTGGAAA
>JARUHE010212215.1:0-13410 GCA_031471125.1 Archaeomysis grebnitzkii | reverse complement strand
ACATTCACTTTCAAAATGCAAAGAGAAATGCTTTGCAAAAATGATATGCACGTGAATACACCCAACATGCATATGCAGTATATATATATATATATATATATATATATATATGTGTGTGTGTAAATATATACAATTTGTCCACCCAGTCTTCTGTTAGAAGGTTGAGTAAACAATTGAACTTTTTTTTTATTATTAACATATTTATGATGTCCCCAAACCCCATAGGATGTCAACATCATCTGGTGTTCCAACGAAGGAGGTCTCCCAACGAAGGTGGTTGCCCAACCAAGGTAGTTCTTAACGAAGGTGGTCACTCAACTAAGGTGGTTGCCCAACGATGGTGGTTGGCCAACGAAGGTGGTCTCCCAACCAATGTAGTCTCCCAACCAAGGTGGTTGCCAACCAAGGTGGTTCCCAACCAAGGTGGTCACCCAACCAAGGTGGTTGCCTAACCAATGTGGTCCCCAAACCAAGGTGGTTCCCAACCAAGGTGGTTGCCTAACCAAGGTGGTCACCCAACCAAGGTGGTCACCCAACCAAGGTGGTCACCCAACCAAGGTGGTTGCCTTACCAAGGTGGTCACCCAACGAAGGTGGTTCCCAACCAAGGTGGTTACCCAACCAAGGTGGTCACCCAACCAAGGTGGTTGCCTAACCAAGGTGGTCTTCCATACAAATATTAACCAGGTCTAACGTTGCTTAAATTTTCCAACGCTGATAATTTGTTGAGATCAAACATTTTTGATGGATTTTAAATTGATGATAGTTTCACCAAATAAATTAATGAAAATAAAAACATTATTATTATTAAGTAAGTAACCCAATAGACCCTAACATGTGCGAAGGGACTAAAGCTATTACGAGCTGGTCCACGTGTATAGCATAAAATTTAAAAGGTGTTAAAAACAAATTCTGGGTCTTGTACTTTTAATAAATCTGCAATAGGCGTTTTATTCATGCTCTCATTAAGTGAGGCCGTACCAAGACTCATCTTAGTACAATGTGATGTCTATCAGCTGATCAACTTCAATTCTTAAACATAAATACTCGTACAACATTCTACACAGAGTTGTTCACATTATGGCTGTAATTAAATCATTTTGTTTTCGCAAATAAATGAAGATATACAAATTCGATTGATGAAAGGAGGTCGATTAATGTATTTAAAGAATATAACCTTAGACACACACCAATGTTCATTTTCGGACGAACCCGTTTAGATTTACCTTTCCTAATATTGTTTAGATTTAAAAAAATTGTAATCTATTTTTTGTTCTACATTATGTACTTTATTTTTAATTAGCTTGAGACATGTTTGCATGGAGTCCCACCTTGAAACGATAGGTTGATCACATTGAACTTTGAAGAGAACAACAGCATGTCTGGTAAAACCATGCAGAAATTATTGTAGGCCTTAATTCATACTCATTACCGGAGGTTAAAACCAACAAGGTAAAAAAACTGTCAATACGGAAAAAAACATAATAGGACCAACCATTCACATTAATTGAAGTGAATAAAGAAATGGAACGGTTCAACACGAATAAAGCTGCTGGAGTAACTAAACAAAATTCTAAACAAACGGAACAGAGTCAAAACTATCCATAGATTATAATCGGTAATCTCGCGTGAAGTAAACATACATTTTGCTTTTTGCCTATAATTCGATAAATATTCATTATATAAAAGAAAAAAGATAACTGGTAACATGATTGGATGGTTATTATAAACAACTTTTACTCTACATAATTTTATGTTACTCCCCAAATAAAAACTTTATACTTTTTCTCAAAGTTTTTATAGTTAAAAACTGTTTTTGGCAACAACTTTTTAAAGGTAGGTTTTTGAAACAAAATACTTCTGGTAATTTTGATTGAAGGGTCATAATAAACAGTTTTTTCAATACAAACTTTTATTTCTTGGTAAATGTTAATTTAAAAAAAAACTAATGCTTTTACTGGGAAACTATGTATTTACTTACGGACCAATTTTTTAAATTTAAAAACATTATCATAAGCATTCAATACTAAACCTTTTGTCGTTGGTTATTTAGGATATTTATCTTGGCTGAAAAGATATGTAATTAAATGTGCAAAAAATGGTGTTTTTTGTATTCTTTTTACAAAAATTCGCCCACATATGAAACAACGATGAAAAATCGACGAGAGATTTTTTATTATTTTTTTTTAAAGAATATTTTGTGAAAATATAAGAGCTCTTTCCTAATTCGCGAGGCGCACTCTTCAATCAAAAATACCCCAAAAAGGGAGAAAACAGATAAAAACGCCCCCTTCCTATTCAAACAAATTAACTTATCAAATTTTATAATTATTTTAATTTATCATTAACAAAACTGTGAAAATTTAAAAGTCCTATCTTCAGCTGATCTATAATCTATCTCCACCCCCTCCAGGTGCCCCCCTAAGTACGCAGATATTTGTTCAACCTTCTTGCTAATTAAGTAGTTTGCGAAATATTCGAATTTTCTTTTGGCCAACGTCTCATTAAAGATAATATCTATTAATAAAGTTTCATTACCATTTTAAAGCCTGTTTAATGATGGGGTATAACTTTTATCATCAATAAAACTGAAGGCGAATAATTAAAAGCTAATAACTACAAAATTATTTAGCATTGAATGAGTAAAACATACATTATTAGTTTTAAAAGTGTATTACAAAACTATGTTGTTACTGGCTAGTTAAGTATGCAGATATGTGTCCAAGTTATTTTTGTGTATTTATAAAAGTTTGTATACAATAAAACTCCTGAAACGTAAAATAATAAAACTTAGAAAGTTCCTAAAACGTAGAATCATGAAACAGAGAAATCCTAAAACCACCACAACATTTCTATGCCTGAAACGGAGATTCTTCCTATAACGTAGAAACATTTCGATCTACGTTTCAGGAGTTTTACTGTATTAGTTTTTAGTACGATTGGCATGTGTGAAATGCAAGACAATTATTATTGCAAGTTATGGAACATCTAAAACCTCAAATTTCAAAATTATTGAAATGATAAGGGAAAAAGGTTCAAATGTAATATATGAATTGACAATAACACAAGTGAGGTAAGCTTCATGTTATTTGATAGATGGTTACCTCAATTTTACTCTTTTTGATCCATATGAGATAGGTGATAAACTAAACAAACATGTATTTTTGCTCTGTAATAAAATACTTATTATTTAATGACAAAAGTAAAATAAAAAATATAAATAACATTCTAAAACATTTGTAAAACTGTGCAAACCTCCGGCGGTGAATGTGCACTTGCATCCATACCCTAGTCCACTGGGATCGAATGGAAATAACTAACTAACAGACCAAGCTTAACAATTTAACCGTTTCTTGTAACTCCGCTGATACATAAATCTAATAGCTTACTCCATCTTATGTTATACCAGTGGTACAAATTAAGTTACATATATGTATCACCGATGTTACAAGAAACGGTTAAAGCTTCATTATTTATAGTTATTCAATTAAAAGGTTAGGCAAAATAAATCAGCAAAATGTTCATTACAAACAACCTTTGTAAACGTCGTTTAAAATATGAATTCAATAAATCTGTTATTTTAAATGGTAACTAATCACATTTTAATATAAATTACCGCCTTATCAAACGATTTATAATTCATTGCACCGATTATAATTGCATTGGCAATAGCACAAGTGAGGTAAGCTCTATGTTATTTTAACGTGAGTTATCTTACTTGTGCTATTGTCGATCCATATAGCTTGGTTAAATAATTGAATTCCTTATAAAGAATATTTTAAAGAGGATCACGTTGTAAAAAACTCTGAAGATTAAAGATCATTCATTCAACACTGATTAAATAAGTTTTAAAAAAATGTAACCTTAAAAATACTTTCAATGAACCTCCAATGAAACTAACCTTAACCTTTTGACGCGTGTAGGGACAAAACCGTGACGATTGTAGGGTTATTTTCAATAAACCTCCAATGAAACTAACCTTAACCTTTTGACGCGTGTAGGGACAAAACAGTGACGATTGTAGGGTTATTTTCAATAAACCTCCAATGAAACTAACCATAACCTTTTAACGGCTGTAGGGACAAAACAGTGACGGTTGTAGGGTTATTTTCAATGCAAATATAATTGTTTTGTAGACCTTAGGGTAATAATAATTCAGGCGTTAAAGGGTTAACGTTGAAATGTTGATCACATTCAGGTACAGTGGTAGGCACGTCAATCTGGACTTTTTTTATGGATTTTTTTAATTTGAACATTTTATATTTTTAGTTATTCTTCAGTTGCCCAAACATTCATTGTGATGCAATCATCTTAACTTCCTCGTTTACTACAAATTCAATAAAATGATCGATTAAATGTCTTTGGCTTTTGTTTAATATAAATCATACATAAATAATTATCATATGGACAGGTCCAGATTGATGTTCCTTTGACTGTACAACGTAATCATGAATCCAGATTGATGTTACCATGCCTGTATAACATAACCTTAAGTTCTTTGAATACTTTGATGGTGAAAATTCTGCATAAAACTCAATGTTTAAAGGATATAAAAGCTTTAAAAATATACTCTTTACCCCTCGTCGGTATGTATAATGCCTAATAATAACAAAATAAATGGTAGAATAATAATAATAATAATAATAATAATAAAATAAATAATATAGTCTTTTTAGCCTTTGTTTTATTTCTTGAACAATACAAGAAGCCTATAATAGCATAAATTGGCTAACTAAAGCATAAACTTACAATAATTACATAACACACCATAACTATGACATTAATAATATTCTTTACAAGCTATACATACAATTCATAATACAAAATCACAACATAATAAAACATTCAATATGTTCACATGTGTTCAATGTGTTCACATTAGATATTAAAAGTTAATAATATTTACGAAAAGTCAATAATAACTCTAATGAGCTACTTAAGAAAACAACAACAATAATGGTAAAAGAATAATAACGGTAATAATAATAATAATACAAATAATAATAATAATAACAATCATAATAAAAATAATAATAATAACAATAATAATACAAGAGTAACACTGATAATAATATAAATAATAATAATAATAACAATCATAATACAAATAATAATAACAACAATAACAATAAAAGAGTAACACTGATAATAATAATAATAATACATATAATAATAATAATAATAAAATTATAATAAAAATAATAATAATAACAACAATAATAAAAGAGTAACACTAATAACAACAACAATAATAATAATAATAATAATAATAATACAAATAACACAGTTAACAACAGTAATATACTCTTCAGCTGTAATCTCTCACTAAACCACAACCTTGCTTGTTAAAGAAACTTAAAAATAGAATTGCAAATAAAAGTTCAAGTATGCTTAAGCTAATGTAAACATTCCTCTGTTTGTTTTACCCAAATTAGTTTTATTTTTTAAAATGTCTAAATAACAAAAATAAATATTCACTTTCAAGAAAAAAAAACGAAGTCTCAATATTACAAAATGTTTAAATTAAGTAATTTAATTCTATAAAATATACTTGAAGCTGTATAGCCTAATAAAAATACTTAAAAAAGTTATTCTGATTATGTTTATCATTTTAGAAAGAAAAATATAATACTAATCAAATATGATTGTAGGTTAAACAAATTTAATGATTTAAAATAAGTTTAATTAAAAATAAGAAAATAAATAAATTTACCACCCTGTTGTATTTATATTATATTAATGCATAGTTGAGCTAATTTCCATTATTCATATTTCATATTTCATATTCATATTTCATATTTCATATTCATAATTCATATTTCATATTCATATTTCATATTGCATTAATTCATTATGTGAGCATTACATATTTCATAATTCATGTTCACATTCATATTCATATTCATATTTCATATTTCATATTCATAATTATTCATATTACATCAATTCATTATAAAAAAAGATTACATAAAAAAAGATTGTATATAAAATACTAAAATGAAATAATTATAACTACAAACATCAATAATTTTTTTATCTAAAACACATAAAAAATAAACTGCTCGGGTAAAGTGTTACTCATATCAATGGTAAAATCATGTCAAAAGAAAATGTTAGAATTGTTAAAAGAGTTTCAATTAGTTCAATTGTGTAGTGTCTTCCAAATAATGTATTCTCCCTATTATAGTTTTTATAAGATATAATGCAGAAATACAATGTCCATTTATTAACTTATTGCAAAGAGACACGAGGTGCGCTCTTTTACTACCGGATTCTATCCGGGTTTGGATCCAAAATGGCGGTTTCTTTGTTAAAGAACAGAAACCACTCTTTTGGATCCAATCCCGGATCGAATCCGGTCGTAAAAGAACGGCCCTTGTGTGAAGAAAACATTTTCTTCTTCTTCTTTTTCTTTTTTTGAGGCGAAACGAAATCCAGTTTCTTGTAGCTGCACAACAATTAAACATCATATAAAAAGGACTTTCCTAATAAGACGAAAGAAGTGACAACATCTAGTTATTAGCAATTAATTTAAATTAATTTAATTATTAACAATTTGCAGTATCTTGTGACCGAGTGACGATCACAAGGCCGTGAAAATGCAGAGTTCTTGAGCAGGAAGGGCATCCATGGCGTGAGAAACCTTTCCTCCAAACCAAAGATAAAAAACGACCCAACACAAGGATGAGAACAAGTCAAAGAAAAAGAAAAGACTGCAAATAGATAAAATGGATTTTATTTTTGATAAAGGATAATGGAGGGAAAAGAAAACGGAATTATTTATATTACCTCTGAACCAAATTACAATTACTTCTTTGCTTTAAACTAATGATGATGACACAAGACTAATAATTAACATGATAATTTTTCCCTGGGTAATGTTTGGAGATCAGGGGTTTGGAGACCTCTATAATGCTGAAGGGAAGAACTCTTCTTCAGATAAGAAAGCGAAAAAGATTAGGTTAAATTTTTCTTTTACATTAGTAGAAGATCCGAATATTTTGTTTCAGCCAAATGAGGAGAACTTCCACATTTGATGAATTCACAGATAGTTTTCTTCTATTTAAAAAATGTAATAAAATGGCTCTGTTTTACCAACATTGATTTTGGTTTCGAATTTTTTTATTTTTGATGTGAAAAATAACTCATTAATAGAATTTGTAACTTTCTCTTTAATTTCTTTGTTTTCAGAGAAAGCATCCATACCGTCTTAATAAAATTAAACATCAAACCTTTTGTCTAGAGCAAAGATGAAAAGTTTGTCAAAGAAATTTACAATTTTAAAACTCATCGTGTCAGATGTTGCTCCAAAATTGTATCTTTAAATTCTATTTCTTTTTCATTTCAAACTTGTTCATAAAACTTTTCATTAACTTCTGTTTTATTTCTATTTGTGTCTGAATTACACGATAAACTTTATTTCAAAACAAGAACAATAAAGATATAAAATAATTACATAATCAACATTAAGATCTGAAGAAATCCTCCCGTTGTTGATTAAATAAAACTATTATATCATACAGACATTCAGATAAAAATGTCATTGGTATCTTCTGGGATCAGACTGAATAAGATTCCTACTTGGATTTTATTCCTCTTATAGAGATTAGAAAATTTTCAAAAGGGTAAATCTGACCCTGGTTCTGACGAAATTGATGATATGAGGGTAGGCTTCATTCCTTTTAGTTGTGCTGCTCACTTGTGGTAAGCTCCACCTTCTCTGCCCACGCCACCTGCTGTGCAGAATACCAAGGGTCTGGATGAGGTCGTTTTATGTCATTTTCTGTGGTTTTGTTGGTACACAAACAAACTTCTTCATTTGCTTTATTGTGATAAGAAGTGAACCTTTCGTACGGCGTCTCACTGATGGATTCATACGATTGTTCTTGAGCATAACCACTGTTCGTGTCTTTGAAGTGATACAAAACCTTCTGAGGTTCATAAGAACTGCCTATCGATGAGTATGAAGTGAAATATTTATCATAGGACTCATCAGATCCATCCGTTTCATCTTCATCAGAACCACTTTCTCTTGAGTCGTCCTCACTCGAACAGCCAAAACTTTCTTTTTCATCTTATGTCGCATCTTTGCCTTCACTTTTTCTGGGAGAAGAGATGTCCTTTTGAACATTTTGGTTTAACGCTTCGTTAAATGTGGAATCATTGCTGGTAGGTCTTTTGGTATTTGTAAAGCCGTCGATACTTAATCTTTTGTTCCTTGTTGAATCTTGGTTAATGGCAGATGCTTTGTTAGTTGACGGATGTCTTATTTCCCAATCATGGTAAATTGTTGGATGGTTGCTATCTTATTGAGGATCTTGGTAAATGGTCGGATGATTGTTGTCTTATTGAAGATTGTTGAACAGGGAACAAGAACACATCACCTTGACAACATGCGATTATTTCTCGTCCTATTCCTTCACAAAAACGATTTGTGTCAAGGAAACACCTAAGAAGTGGGCGACGATTTCATGGAAGTGGTATCCTCTCTTCTTCATGATGTGGAAATACTCTTTTGGAATAAATTTGTCTTGTTTCAGGCATTAGCATTACATAATCTACAATGTCGTCCGGATGTCATCATTCTAAAAAATGTTATTACATGACAACCCTTGACTGATATATGATAGATCTGAATATATATACTACAAATTATTATCTATTCATTTAACATAGTTTTTGTAACAAAGTTTGCTGATAAGTAAAGTAACTTGTTAAACTTATATATGTTTTCTTCTAAAGTTTGGACTAAGTAACAAATAAATAAACTTAAGAAGGTTAAATAAACGAAAATAAAGTCATTTAAAAGTTGAAATGTTGAGGATAAATAATTTATTTCTTTTAATTATTTGATAAATGTAATTATCTCTCACAGGGTGCGGTAAAAACAATTAATCTCAATTAACAAAGATTAAGATTAATGAGTCTTCGAATTATTTTAAATTTTTAGTTTTGTTTTTTTAAATTTGAATTTGTAGTTTTGAATATTTGAAAATTTTTTGTTTTTATAATTCAAAATTTATGGAGACGACTTGAAAAATATTTTTGGGCATAAAAAAAAAGGTTCTGCTCGGGTAATTAAAAATTTTTCAAAAGGTGTTTATTTTTAAAATCCTAATAAAAATAGACACAAAAATATTAGTATTTTACTTATATACAAATGTAAGCTTAAGTTAATCAGATTTAAAATTTACAGTACATTATATTACTTTACATTACATTATATTGTATTACAAATTATTATATTAAATTACACTAGACTAAATTACAATACAAAACATTACAATTCATTAAATTAAATCACATTACATTACAATACATTAAATTAAATCACATTACATTACAATACATTAAATTAAATCACATTACATTACAAAACATTAAATTAAATCACATTACATTACAAAACATTAAATTGAATCACATTACATTACAAAACATTAAATTAAATCACATTACATTACAATACATTAAATTAAATCACATATACAATATATTGTATTATAATATATTAAAATACATGAAATTAGATTTAAAAAAACACATTAAAACTAACCACCTTTTTCATCATTAAAAGTTCAAGCAAATGTTGAAAATGTTTTTCCCAATCTAAACGTTTGTATTCAATGTTATCTTAAAGTCGTTCATGCAAATAATAATATTGCTTATTCACTGAATTCAATCATTCATATTATCAAAATATTTTTCAATTGGTGCGAATAATGTTATGTAAATGAAGGTTGAAATGAAGGCAACAGATAACAAACAAAAATATATTTTACGTAAATATGAAATTAAATTTCCTATTTGGGCGGTGAATGTGCGTCAATTGCACCCATAGCCTGGTTCATGAGATCCGAATTGCAATTAACTAACTAAATAACCGAATAGTAATCGGAGTAACCTTTCAAATAGGATTTTACCTTTACTTGAACAACATAATCAACCAAAATGATTCTCTCGCAGACGAACATTTTAATGAAAGGTTCTCAACTTTTGGGAGTTTCTGCAACGAAGCTAAACAAAGCAGCTGACATGAGGTGGAGACCTGAATGCTAATTGGCTGCCAAAATGACGCACAACTTAAAAGAGAGAAAGAGAGAGAGAGATAGATAGATAGATAGATAGATAGATAGATAGATTGATAGATAGATAGATAGATAGATTGATAGATAGATAGATAGATAGATAGTTGTATAGATAGATAGATAGATAAAAAAAGAGAGAAAGAGAGAGAGAGAGAGAGAGAGAGAGGTAGAGGTAGAGCACGTATACCTATACGTCCATATAGTTAAAAATTGAACGGAAAATTGATTAATTGATTGATTAATTTCCACATTAATTGAGGGACAATTAAATACTGGACATTGTAGTTTCTTTTTTTCGAAAAACTTTTTAACGTTAATGAAGCAATTTTCTAAGTTTGTGGAATGTCAAATCTTGTACAGAAGAGCATTAAAAAAGTGTATTTTTAGACAAAATAGTACTTAAATAGTACTTAAATAGTACTTAAATAGTACTTAAACATTTACAAATATATTCGCAACTGACATACTGTAAAAAAACATTTAGTATATTCAAGTTTCAAATAACGCAGATAAATGGACACGAAATCTCCAGTAGTCTATAAACTATCCAACGATTATTAAAAGCTGAAAAAAACACGTTTACTTGAATACATTTGTAAGTTTAAAATCTTTCAAAATAAGTTATGAAAAGAGAAGAAAGATCACATCATAAATTGATCTTTGCTCGTAAAAAACTTCCTGCTTAGAACAACTCTATGATGGACAACGCCTTTCCCAGGCGTGTACATCCCGGGAAAGCAAGACTGATGAAGGGCAAAACAAAAGGAAGGTCATCTGCAAAAAAACAAATTTAAACAAAAAATATTTGCCCATAGTGATATTCCTTTTCTTAAGGTAATAAATACGCCTTGATTTAAAACTGGACAAGGTGTTATTTGATCAACAATAAAAGACTCTAAACTGTTGTACACAAGATTTTGTTTATGCCCTGTGAGGCAAAAGATTTTGTTTATGCCCTGTGAGGCAAAAGATTTTGTTTATGCCCTGTGAGGCAAAAACCCAAAGCGTCCTTGACCCTCTTGCCATAGCCTACGAGGAGGCGTAAAATAATTGGAGCATTGTTATGTAAAAATGAATTCGAAATTTCCGAAATAAAACATTCGAACTCATGTGCATGACACAGCAGTTTTGGTCTATCCTCGAACTTTGTTCTTAAGCAAATTGTGGCAGAAATTCCGGTTCTTTGAACTAGTTGGGTGAGAGTGAAAACGAAAGTGATTATAAAAGGCACGAACTGCATTCCAGTTTCGTATTCCGACTTCAACATGCTCGCTTGGGTGAGTTGTTTCGACCGCTGTGGAACACTTTTGAAAAGTTTTACAAAGTTACAAAAAGTTGAAAAATAATTAAAATACAAAAATGTTTGCAACGATTTCTAGTGATTTTTCTTCAAGAATTTTTATTTTGTTCAGTGCTATTGTTGAAAGAAATTAATTTTCAGTTTGAAAACTAAAATAATTTTCGAATAATTAGTTAAAAATACGACATTAAACTTTTTATCATTAACACAAATTAAGTTTTTTTTAATATTTGAGAAAACTCAAATAAACGTATATCATTATTATCATGTTGTGAAGTCCAGGTTCTATAATTCAATTTTCTATTTAGCTTTCATATTTTTCTATTGAGAACAACTAATATAATTAATTATAAGATTTGTTGTATCTCTAACTCCTGAAGTATTTACAGTATAAACGTTTTTAAAATAAATGTTTCATATAAAGGCAAACAAATAAAAGTAATTTATAAGTTAAATGAACTTTACAAAAACAAATAAACAGATAAATAAATAAAATAAACATATAAATTAAACGAACTTTACAAAAACAATAAATAAACAAACACACAAATTAAACATATAAATTAAATGAACTTAAAAGTAATTAATTATAAGTAATTTTTCTAAATATTTTGTAAGAAAAGAATAGAAAAAAGCAAATCTATTAAATCGTTTCGAAAACTGTTGTTGAGATTAATATTTAAATACAAGCCACATTTTTGAATTTTATATTTTAGTTCGAAATGTATAAACATTAGTTTTTTTTGTCAAATTTGTCTTTTTCTTACAAGTTTTGCGATGGTTGAAGATTTTAGAAGGTGCAGTTGTATTTAATATTTGTTCATATATGCCTGTGAAATGTATTTAGCCACTTTATTTTAATCACTTTTTAACATTGTTCTCCTAAATTATTTTTTGAACTTAAAAAAATACATCACAAGATTATGTCGTACATTTCTATATGTAGAAAGATAATTTCTTGCAATTATTTTATTTGCATTCCATTGTTAAAGGACAGCAACTAAATAAAACAAAAACCGTTTTACAAAACAAAACATATTTAAAGTAATAATGCAAACACATTCTCTACAATATATTCAAACAAGCATTAGCTTATAAGAACATTTGTTTATTAAAATGATTTATGAAAGCAACATCAGTTGACCATGAATGAAATTCTTTGTGGATGAAATTACTAGAATGAACATCAAATTAGAAGTCGATGTAACATGTTAATTTTTTTGCAGGTATTCATCGCGGTTTTGGCTGTCGCCACCGCCTTACCACAAGGCTACAACTATGACTCCCCAAACGAGGGGTCTTTCCCAACTGGTGGATGTCCTGAGGGACAAGTATTGCACATTGATGGAAACTGTGCTACTCCAGAAATCACAAGAAACGTATACGTTTTTGCCGCCCCACCAAGTGAGCACCAAAGAGGTCCTGCACCTCCAATTCCCCATCCAAAGATTGACTACAATGTTATCTTTGTAAGAGCACCTGAACAGCCTGCCGGTCAAGACCCAATTGTGGTTCCACCGCCACAACAGAAGACCATCGTGTATGTTCTGAGCAAGGCCGATCCAAATGCTGGACAACCACAAATCATCGAGGTGCCCACACATCCAGGAAGCCAACCTGAGGTGTTCTATGTCAACTATGCCGATGGTGACAACCCACAACTGCCCGGAGGAATCGACTTGAACACTGCCTTGAGCCAAGCAGCTCAATCTGGACAAACAATTGGAGGTGGTTTCAGAGGCGATTCTGCTGGATTCGGCCCAGCACAAGCTGGCCCAGGATTCGCTGCTGGACCATCCGGTTTTGAACAAGGACCTGCAGGAGTTCCCTTAGATGCATCTAACTCTGGGTTTGGTCCTTCACAGGCTGGACCAGGATTCGCCGCTGGACCATCCGGTTTTGAACAAGGACCTGCTGGGGCTGGATTCGGCCCAGCACAAGCTGGCCCAGGATTCGCTGCTGGACCATCCGGTTTTGAACAAGGACCTGCTGGGGCTGGATTCGGCCCGTCACAAGCTGGCCC
>JARUHE010212104.1:0-13410 GCA_031471125.1 Archaeomysis grebnitzkii | reverse complement strand
TAAAGAAAAATTTAAGAAGAAATTGCGAGTCGAGATGAATTCTGTATAATGCGAATCGTTTTCCATTTCAATCAACTTACAGAACTCCTTTGAAAGGTTTAAGAATGTGTGCATGTTCGTGTGTGTGTGTGTGTGTGTGTTTACACGTGTGTGTGTGTGTGTGTCTGTTTGCGTGTGTGTTTGCGTGTGTGAGTGTGTGTGTTGCGTGTGTGTTGCGTGTGTGAGTGTGTGTGTTTGCATGTGTGTTTGCGTATGTGAGTGTGTGTGTTTGCATGTGTGTTTGCGTGTGTGAGCGTGTGTGTTTGTGTGTGTGTTTGCGTGTGTGAGTGTGCGTTTTCGCGTGTGTGGGTGTGAATTTGTGCGTGTGTGCGTGTGCGTTTTTGCGTGTGTGCGTGTGCGTATTGGTGAGCAAAGTATTTTTATAAATAATTTTGTTGAATAATCACGATCAAACCGATCTATTATAACAATGAGAACAAAATAATTATCGATTAATGTCTCGAGTAAGAAGTTCTCACAAAAATGAAAACAAATAACAATTGAATAAAGTTTTTATTTGGATTTGCTTTCAACACTTTTTTTAGCAATACAAAATATAATCTTAGACAATAAAGGGAAGTTCCAATACATTTATTGTAGTTAACTATTTATGTAAATACTTTTGTTTATATAGTTACAGTAACTAAATAGCCATGTTTACATAATACATATGCCTGCTAGCTCCAGTTATACATATATTTGTATATTTGAGTAAAAAGTGCGTCCATTTTTTCACCGAAAACAAACACCAACGCTCCATGAGTAAGCAACACTAATAATGCCTAAACAGCAAATATTTTTGACAAAACATTTTAATAGAAAAAAGAAAAGTCTTGATAATTCAAGCAAGTTTATATAAAGTTCAATATTGATGACATTCAAATCAATTGGAATGAAAAACATCAACTCAAACATACACAGACAAACACTTCAATATAATCAAAAGAAAAAGAAATATTAAAAAAAGAATAGTTTTTTAGTTAATTAATTCCACTGCAGAAATCCTGCAATAAAGAAAAGTAAGAGCGGAAACGACCGTTACCAATCGTTAATTAAAAACAATGGACGCTTCAATACAATAAACACAATTAAATACAATAAACACAATTAAATACAATAAACACAATTAAATACAATAAATACAATTATATACACAATAAAAAACAATGCACAATGACAATGAAATGTGAAGCCAAAGTCAGATTAGCTACAATTGAGCTGCATTCATTAATATTCGACGAATCTTTCCTCGACAAAAAAGGGAAAAATTTATTCAAGTGTCAAAACAACGACAGAAAAACAAAATGGCATTTCACATTTAAAACAATGGGATCAAAACAAATTATTATTATTAATTATTATTTAACTCTTTTTCCGGATAAACATATTTTACCAAAAAAACAATGTTTATTTATATAAAGATTAAATATTATAAATGAACGATTTAAACCATTGCAGAACTAATTTGATGACAAACCTTTTACACACATTAGACTTGTTTGAAGTTAAAAGCTTAACTAATTAAGAAAGAAAACATTAAAATGTTTGCCTTTGCATTTTTGTTTTTATACCCTCCTACTTTAATTTTTGTGATGTGAACGTTAAACAATTTATAAGCAAGGGGGATGTTTATCTCGACCAAAAACTATTTTTAAAACAACAGAAAATATAATTGAATGTGTTAAAGGTAGAAAATATTGATAAAAACAAGAGGTATCACCTTAGAAAAATATGCAAATGAAATAGAACAAACACAGCATCTCATCTATCTTGATTTAAACTGTATAAGCCTCTTCAAATAACAAAAATTTTCCAAGTTGATATTTTGTGATTAATTCTCAAACATTTCTTAAAGTTCTCGAACAATGAGACACATTAGTGCAAATATTTCTTAGATTATAAGGGACTCCGTGAAAGGCACACTGGCAAGCTGCCATTCTTGAATGCTCAACAGAATTCCTGGAGCACCGTTCGCTTTGGCAAACATCCAATGATAATCAATGTTACATACAGCATTAATACAAACATCCAATGATAATCAATGTTACATACAGCATTAATACAAACATCCAATGATAATCAATGTTACGTACAGCATTAATACAAACATCCAATGATAATCAATGTTACGTACAGCATTAATGAAAAGATGATAACGAATGCTACATACAACATTAATACAACCGTTTAATGATAATCAATGTTATTACAAAATTATTAAAACATCCGATGGTAATAAATGTTGTATATAACATTAATACAAACATGTTACCTACAATACGACATTAATACAAACATTCAATGGTAGCCTATGTTATATACAACATTAATACGACTATCCAATGGTAGTCACTGTTTTATACAACATCGATACGATTATCCAATTAGAATTATCAAATCGAAGAAAATAACAATTCGTGTTCTTATATTACTTACATAAACAAAATTGAAAATAAATTTAGTTACAAAAACAAAACTGGAAATATTATCTGGGTTTTATGAAATAAAAATATATTTACAAAAACAAACAGTTTCAAAAATTAATTAAAGTTAATTCAAAATATATTTCGGCGCAATTAATTATGAAAATAAATAAACATTTACATTATTCAGCAAAAATTAAATTGTTCACATTTTGTGGAAAATCTACAAATTATTTCTGCAAAAAGACAAATAAATTCAGCACATTATGCAAAATATATTTTGCGTTTAAATTGCATACGAAATAACAGATGTAATGGTCAGTAAGAAAGATTTTCTCAAAACAAAAACCTACATTAAACTAGACACGTGTGGATCACTGTATACATATTAATGATAAACAAAATAAATGTTTTTGTCTAAGACTAATAAAATGTAATTTTAAAAAACTTAGTTTCGTTAATGAAAATAAATTTTGTTCAATAAAATTTATTTTAACTCTCAAAAACTGATTATTTTTGTTGGAATTATAAAGCAGACGATAACAGCGTCGACGATTATCTAAAACTGATATTTCAATCATCTAACCGTGATTATATTTAGTTCAACTTGTTTTTATTTTCAACAGTTGAATACAAAACATTTCAACTCACGACAAAGTTGTATTCATGATTTATAGTTGGACGTTGGATAATAAAAGAAAGTGTTGAACTAAAACGTTTTTATTGCAATGAAATAAATTTCAATTGAACAGATCGGACATAAATCACTTCAGATAGATGGATAGAATGCAATGTATTGGATGTATTGGACGGACGTAATGCAATATGTTGGATGAAATGTTCGTAAGTATTTGAATTGCAATGCCAAGTTCAAGTCTGCAAGTTTTTTAATTTAATTGAATACAATTTGAAATGTATTTTTATAACACAATTACGACATATTAATTAAAGTCATACTTTGTTGTTGTATTCTAAAATAATATTATGCAACTACTATATCTGTAGAATACCAAAATTAATGATGAAAATAATCAATACTTTAATCTTTTTGGAATTCTGATATAAATAAATAATATTCCCAAACATTTTATGGATGTTTTTTTTATCAGTTTTATTAAAGTTGCGTTTATATAGAATGAATATATAAATAAACGGGCCTATACCCGGCGCTGCACACGGAGGGTATTCAGCACCTACAAACCACGAAGATTATACTTCATCTAACTAACATAAAACGGGTTAAAAACACATTTTTAAAAATAAAAACAATACTAATTAAAGTTGATAAACCAATTCAATCTTTAAAAGAAAAGAAATCTAATCAAGAATCAGGAAATTTGCATTGTCCGTAAGAGGAAACCAAACACTTGTGTTTATATAGAATAGTTGTGAATGTAGGGAAGAATAAATTAGTTGATGTAGTTTGTTATGTACAATAATACAAATTAAACAAACAAATTAAAAAAAATTATTAGAAAAAATAATTACCAACTCTTCAAAACTAACAACAGTGTATAGTCAACAGCACAATAATGGCACATTTTTCAAATAGAAAGATAAAAATAATGAAGTTATAAATTATTATTTTATGTTTTAAGTTCCATTCTGTGAAAATCTAGCGCGGATTCTCACAGTATGGAATTTACAACAAAATACAATGATTTAGAACATCAATATTCTTATTTTTCTGTTTGAAAAATGTGCGATTATTGTGCTGTCGATGGTACAAAAAAATTATTTCATCGGTCTTTTATTTGTAAAAACAAAATCAGAAAATAATGAACATATTCATTTTCTTTATTATTGAAATAAAAACAATGTTTGTTTTTATTATTGGTGATGTAAGATCTATGACATTGGTTAAGTTTTGTTGCTTTCATTAGTTGTTCATTACAATGATATACGATTAAAAAAAGTTTAGTCTACTAATTATTATCAAATAAAATATATTATCAATCGTCATCACAGATCACATTTTAATACTATCATTATAATCACCACAACTACTTTCATTACATTACAACTTTTTCCACCAGAATCGTCATCACCGCAATCATCTACTTAGGCAACTATCATCAGCATCACATTCTATAACACATCGCAGCCAGAATGTTTTTAAACGAGTTTTAATCAACACAAATTGTACTTGGAGCAATGATTAAAGCCATGTCAGAGCAATATATTAATATCTGTCTAAGGGCATCCAAGATGATTGCCAGACGGACCAATCAAAATGTTTATTTTAAGAGCTTATTCGATATTACATTTTTCTTAAACCAATTAGATTATTTATTCCTCTATTCATAGCACATTCTCACAATTCAAGACATATTCACACCAAAGACTTGAAATATACCTAAAATAATTATATTTTTTCCAACACGCCATTAAATTATAATCTCTTAAACCAGAAATCAATATCAAACCACAATAAGCTTTGCACAACCAATTGTTTTTAGTAAGTACTAAAAATCTATTGGATTATAAAATGATGTATACATTGCACTTTACATTGTGATTGTTTGAACAAAAAAAATATTTCAACCGATAGAACATAATTGTGCTTATTTAAGACAACATGAACACAATATGTGTTTAGCATATTAATGTCACGCCAGAATTTGACTTGAACCAGTTAAAAAAACAACAAAAGAGAACACTTTTTGATACTAAACAGATTGCAATAGATTGTATAGATACTTATTCTGTACTTATCTGAGGCTTGCAATACTCGTTTGATACTTGCAATACTCGTTTGATACTTGCAATACTCGTTTGATACTTGCAACACTCATTTAATACTTGCAACACTTATTTGAGACTTGCAACACTCATTTGATACTTGCAATACTCATTTAAGACTTGCAATACTCATTTAAGACTGGCAACACTCATTTAAGACTTGCAACACTCATTTGAAACTTGCAATACTTATTTGAGACTTGCAACACTCATTTGCGACCTATGATACTTATAACAAATTTGTTGCTTGCTTTTCTTGGAAAATACTAGACGATATTCAGGATAGCACCAATGCTATACACATACTTTAGCAACCCTAAAAAATAAAATTGAATTTTTATAAATTAATTTGATGGAATAATTTATGAAACAGGAAATAAAAAATATTCTTTCAATAATGTTTATTTAATAAGTTCGGAGAAATTTTTAATCTTTAGAGAATGTCAATTTACAATTTTCACATGTTTAATAATTTGTGAGGGTAACAAGACCAAAAATGTTGGCGAGTTTTGAACATTGCCATACAGATTTAGTACATAAATACACACACACACGCGCAGACGCACACACACACACACGCGCGCGCGCGCGCTCGCACCTTCTTTGCACTTTCGTTTCTTTCGTGAATAAGTTATCATCGCGTGATCTTTTGATGCTTTCTCTGATAACTTCTCAACACTTCACCGAAGTACTCAAGATTATTCAAGCCAGTAATTATTGAAGCATTAAAAATAATTTATTGATTTGTGTGGAACCATAAAACTAAAAACTTTTGAGTATATCCATTTTTTCTTTCAAAATAAATGGAAAACTTTTATTAATTAATAATCTTGTAATATAACATCGAGAACAATTGATAATGTTTCATGAAATTGTAGAATTTCTATTTTAATATATTGAGATTCAGGAAACTGAATGACATTGAAGTTTATGACAATCGTTGAAGTAATTTGTAATTATTTAATTATTGGATGGAAGCAATTTTATGGAAGTTATCCACGGCTAGAACCTTCAAGGTCATTCGGCGCTTTGATGTGGGTGTCAAAGTGGGTTGGTTTAAAAATTAGATTCACAAAAAATGTAAGGCAAGACAAAAATTGAATATCTAGCATATACAAATAAAAAAAAATTGTAAGCTGCCATACTTTTTTAACAATGAAAGCAATACTTACAATAGAATTAATGACATCATTATTATTAATATTAATGATAACAATCATGATTTAAAGTAATATATTAGCTGTGATATACATTTGATTGGAAATCGTATTTCATTTAATATTATCACTTACATAGTTAAACTTTTATATTTAGATTTATGGGATGAAATAGAAAACGTAAAACAAATACAGGAACACTTAATAATATAATTATTATTGTTATTATCTACTATGATTATATTGCGTTTTGTTATGTTTATGTTTTTCTATTATGAATGTTATTTATATAATGGATATATGATGAATTGTATATATGTATATAAAATGTTTTCAATGTTATATATGTATATAAAATGTTTTCAATGTTATATATGTAAATAAACTATTTTGAATGTTATATATGTAAAAAATGTTAATATCTTTCATATAATTTATAATATGAATATTATGAGTGTATCCCTTAGCCAACTTTAAGTTATTAAAACTTTTTAGCAAATAAAATCTAAGGTCTATTATTGTTCTTAGTAATTACTATTCTGATTATTTGTGTTATTATTATTGTTGTTGTTGTTGTTGTTGTTGTTGTTGTTGTTGTTGTTATAAATATCACAAACAAATTGATAACATGATTAATTGTTGTTATTATAAATAACCATAACTCTGTTATTATTAAGATTAATAACAATTAAAGCGTTGTATGTAATTTATAGAACGAAGGAGTAACTAGAAACTTTAAACTTCAACATTATTTTAAAACTTAAGTTTAAATAAAGTTAGAGTTTCAACTTAAGTTTGGTAAACTTTGCCAAACTTGAGTTGGGCTTCATTCGAGTGAATTTATCGGGAAGGCGACTCGAGTAAGAAGGATAAAGTTACTCAACTGGATAAACGAATCCAGTTTACTCAACTGAGTTTCGGTCAGTTCATTTACTCGGATTTCACTTCAAATTAATAAAGTCCTATTTGTTAATAACTCCAATATCTTGCGGAAAGATAATTTAATTTGTATAGGCTTGTTTTTTAAATAACATAATATAAAACAAAGTTTGCAAAAAATTTAGGTTGTTGAGGCCAAAACATTCAAGACGAATGATTACCAAAAGGTCAGACAGACTATGCTATCAACATATAGTGTCCGGAGATAATACAATCAGAAGTAGAGAAAACATTTTCTACGAATATTTTTTTTCGAAATTTCAAAATATTTTAATTTAAGTTATAGAAATTGAATAAAGTTGAATTTTGGTTTCACGAAACTTGTTCGTTAATTACGACCAAACTTTGTTTCCGTTTGTATAAACAAAAGTTTTTTTTATCAATTTCATAAAATTTATAAACTTTACAAAAAGTTAATGAAATAAACATTTATGTTTTTGGCAAAAAGTTTTATGAAAATTAATTAAAATGCGTCGTTGAAAATTATTTCAAGTTTCGGTTTCTTACTTTTGACTTATCGAAAAAATCTCAAAAAATTTAAAATTTATTGATTTTCTGTTGACTTTTTTCTTCCATTAAAAACTCGACTAACATTAAAATTAAATCGAACTTAAATTCTATGTTAAAATGTTTATTTATAAATACAATTTTGGAACTAATCCTTGTTTGTTATTATTTTGTTCAGTGTGTTGTCTAGTCGTTGCAAAATAACCATTGATATATATTTATGAAGAATTATTAATTGTGTATTTTTTTATTTTTACAAACCAACAAACTTTTAAAAATGAAATTATTAGTTAGTGAAAAACATTTCTCACTTATTGTAAAATTATTTCATTTTAATACCAATTTGATATCATTATAATACATTATAACATCATTATAACATTATTTCAATATCAACATAATACCAATCTAAAATCATTATAACATTTTTATATCATTATAAAATTATTATTTTATTTAATATCAATATAATATCATTATAAAATCATTATAACATTTTTATATCATTATAAAATCATTATAACATTTTTATATCATTATAAAATCATTATAACATTTTTATATCATTATAAAATTATTATTGTATTTAATATCAATATAATATCATTATAAAATCATTATAACATTACCATATTATTATCTTAATACGATAGTTACCATAAAATTTCCATATAATTATCCTATTGTTACCTTATGACCATATTTTTATTAAATGGTTACCTTACTACCATATTGTTACCATAACATTATCGTATTATTACACCAACATCATAACATTATAACATCATCATAATATCATGATAGCATTATCATAACATCATTAAAACATAATCATAAAACCATCAAGACATCATTGTAAAATCATTAAAGCTCCATTATAATATAACCATAACATTATAACATCATTATAGCATTTCCATAATATCATAAAAACATCATTATAAAATCATTATAACATCATTATAGCTTCATTATAATATCATAATAGTATTATAACATCATCATAACATCATCATAACATCATTATAACATCATTAAAACATCATTAAAACATCATTATAAAATCATTATAACATCATTATAGCTTCATTATAATATCATAATAGTATTATAAAATCATCATAACATCGTAATAACAACAATGTTGATAGCATGAAGATAACAATGGCAGTAATTATTTTAATGAATAGAAAGTCGGTAAAATGAGGTCTGGAGAGAATAATTCAATATATTTATAGATGAAAATATCGAATAAATTTTATTTTTATCGGCTATAAAATATGAATTTTTATTCGAATTTCATTCAAGTCGGTGTTAAAGTTAAGATTAAATGTTGGATCAATCATTAATAATTACATTCAACTAAAATTACTTTCAGCAAAAAATTAAAATACAATCTTAATTTATGTTAAATGCCTTATAGGTACCGTATTTTATATTGTAAAAAGGGTTTGCGATAGAAAAAACAAAATCATTTTGCACATTTACAATATATGTTTGAAACAATCGGTAAAGAATTTATGTTTCAAATATCCAATAGAAGAAATGTACAACTAATGAAGGCAAAATGTACATTGAGAAGGCGCGTAGCCTCCGTAGCTCTCTGATATTGGCATATAAAGCATAAAAAACGAAATTTTAACATTTTATTGAAACAATTTATTCGTCAATTCGTCAATTTATATAAACCCAGCAAATATTAGTTTTTTTGAACCATCTTTAGAAATAATCTTCAACTAAAACAAATTATTGACATCTATAGTTTTGAATTATTCAATCAGCTCTATAAATAAACCATACATTTATACATTTTAATTTAAACAATAATAAAAAAATACTGTAATATCACATTCACATATTAAAAATTAAAATGAAAATAGATTAAGCTCAAAAATTGTAATTTGAAAACCATATATTGTTAGCTCATACAAAAACAAAAAGAAATGTTTAATGCTTCTATAAATATATTTACTGTTTATGTATTTCATACAATTTCTTAACAATTCTCAAAAAATTACATTTGAGAAAGCTTAATTTAATTTAAAATCATAAATTAATAAAATTAAAATTAATAAAAACATTCACAAAAGTTAGAAAATTGTGTTAAAAAATTTAAAATGACATTAAATTGGTTTATAATTTTATACAAAATATAAGCCAAGCAATTTAATATTATTTTACGCTTCCATGTTAAGTTAATTTACAATTATTGAAAAGTTATTAAACCAAAAATATTTTTTTGGTCCAAACATTAAAAAATAATTAAAATATGGAAAGACATTTTTTAATCTAGTTGTAATTAGGAGTTCCATTAAATATTCTTCTTCAGAGATTGCAATGGAACGAATCCAAATTTTTAATCAAATATTTTTTTATATAAAAAGATTTTATTTTTAAATTTAGAGAATATGAATTTAAAATAAACATTTAAATAATAAATTTCAATAATTGTAATATTATTACTGACATGATAACAATAACAAACGTATTAATACTAATAAAAATAAAAATAATAAGAAAAACATAATAATAACTAAAGTATTAATACTAAGAACAATACAAACAATAAAAAAAAAACAATAACAAAAGTATTAATACTAATAACAATAATAATGACAAAAACATAATAACAAAAGTATTTATACTAATAACAATAATAATAATGACAAAAACATAATAACAAAAGTACTTATACTAATAACAATAATAATAATAATGACAAAACCATAATAATAACAATATGAAATTTGTTACCTGAAAAGGTAATGAAATTTGTTACCTATAAAGGTAATGAAAATTCCAACCAGACCGAATAATCATTTGATCGCAGACGAGAGGGAAAGTGTGAGGTCGGTGGGCGTGGCAAGTCTCGATGCAGCTGATCTATCAACCGAGTTTCGAGGAACAAACAATTAGCAAAGTAGGCGACGCGACGTCTTAATTACACCAACACCAATACTTTCAATAAGTCTAGGCTGGGTTAGGTTGAACTAAATCTAAGCTGGGCTAGGTGGGTGGTGTAGAACAGCGTAAGACTTAAAGGTAAGGTAAAGTAGGGTAGGGTAAATCAGAGAAAAACACTGTATGGTAATAGGTTAAGAATATTCATAAAACATGTTTATCATCCACTGTTGTATTTAAATAAACAAATAGGCTCAAAATTTGGAAAACTTAAAATAATTTTTAAAAATATCTCTATTCCGTTAAAATTTCAAGGTATTGCTCAAATATTTTACGCGTTGTTCAATACAAAGATTAATTTTAGAAACTGAAACGATCGAAAACAATTTTTTAAAGCGACAAAGCTGTAACAATGTTTTTATTATAAAAAATAATGATACACGTTGTTAATGGTTCATTATAAAGCTAGAAACTTGACAGGTAATTTCTTAATCTTTAAAAACGAATTAATGTTGAAAATGATACAAAACTCCTTTGCAAGTATTAATGTTAAATGTAATTTCTATGAAATATTGATGATGCATGAAAAATAAATAAGAAAAGTTAAAGTTGAACAGCTATTGAGATCACCTCGAAACTTAAATTAAAAAGCATCGAACCTAGAAAAAATATTTGTATCTATACTTCATTGACATCATTTATTTATTTAATAACTCCATTTTATTACTATTTATAATTTTAAAAAATTAACTACAATAATTCTTATAAAAAAAGTTATATTCTTCAGAATAAATAATTAGAAAAATGGAGTAAAACTCAAGTAATGGTTTAGCAGAAAGTAAATTTCTGAAGCTCTAGAAATATATGGTTATTTTTTACGGCCTAATCATATTTCTATACTTTTCATTGAATTTAAAACTAAAACAATTACTACAAAAACCTATATTTTCAAAAATTTGATATGTTTGAATTCATATTCACATACAAATAAAGATAAAAACTAAAAAAAAATATTGTAAAACACAAACATTTCTATTATAATTTGTCATGGGTAACCAAGTTAAGTTGCTAAAACTAAATAATGTTATGATTCTTAAATTCAGGTTGAATAATAAAAGCGATGTTTTACTGTACATCTTTGATAATTAACATTCGTTTAATAATAATTCTAACAAAACAATAATAATGATGAAAAGCTAATTTAGTTAAAAACTATTTGATGTAAAGTTGTTATGAATTAAAAGACTGCTGTGATTTTTAAATCATAAACGCACCTTCACAACGAACAAATTTTTTATCTAAAAATTAAAATATTAAAATTTACACTTTTCAATTTCATAAACAAAATTTTTTTTGTAGAACTTTAGATATCAATTTAAAAGTACCGCTATATATATTAACTAAGAACATGCATACGTTGAGAGAAAGTGTGTGCGTGTTAAATAACAGACATGAATGCGTGCATGTGTGCGTGATAGATAGATAGCTATGTAACTGTACATGAACATGAGTTCATGTTCAAATAAATGTGTATATTTACAGAATTTTATGGTCTTCATAAATCACTTTGAAATATTTTACGAAGCATAAAATAAACAAAAAATGACAGCATGCAAACAAATGTGTTGTATGCATAAACGTAATACGTGATCGGTGCGCCAGCGCGCAACGTGGAGCCCTGCCAAAGGATATAATAAACTTGTTGCTAAATTCACTTCCTATTGCAAATCAAAGCTCAGTTCACGTTCAATCCACGGCTTTAGCGACCATTTAAATGCAGACGTTTGAAAACCATGCTATTGCCGGTCTGACATTTACATTTTTGAAATATGAATTTGGGTAAAATTTTGAAATAAAATGACTAAAGTCTTGAGCTTCATATATTTATGCAAGAAGTTGTTTACTATAAAGTATGTTGATGATGGTCACCTAATACGTCATTTCAAAATAAAAAACATACATGATGAATTCCTAATGTGTGTGCATGTATGTGTGTGTATGTGTGTGTGTATGTATGTGTGTGTATGTGTGTGTGAATGTATGTGTGTGTATGTGTGTGTGCATGTATGTGTGTGTATGCGTGTCCGTGAATGTGTGAATGTGCGTGTGCATGAATGTGGGAGTATGCGTCTAGAACTGGTGTTTAGTGAAACTTAGGTAAATTATCCATTGAACTTCTACAGTAATTGTAATGTTCTGGATCTGCAAGGCATTAATAAGTTCAAAAGTTATACCCATTTAACACAAGTCCAACAATGCATCGAAAGAGTGCTCAGAAGTCGTCATGAAAATAATTTAACATTTATTAAATAAAAATAAACCAAAAAAGTTTTATCTTTTTTTAACATGACCCAAACGATGTTTTTGTTGAAATGAAGTTTAATTAATGAGACACAAATACTCAACTTTTAAAGAAAAACTTTTCATTATTCTAAATTATTTTTTAAAAGTTTAAACTTTATATTTTTTATATTCTATATTCTCTATTTTATATTCTATATTATTTGTTAAAAGTTTAAACTTTATATTTTTTATATTATTTGTTAAAAGTTTAAACTTTATATTTTTTAGGTACATTTTTTTATTTTTTTTTTTTTTTTATTATAGAATATTATACAGCACATGAGCTACAATGGCAAAGAGCGCTGTTGCCAACAGCATCTGGTGTTCCCAGACGGTCACCCATCCAAGTACTAACCAGA
>JARUHE010211994.1:0-13411 GCA_031471125.1 Archaeomysis grebnitzkii | reverse complement strand
ATTTATGCATCAATGGATTGGAAATGAAGCATAAATAAATAGTTTTTAAGATATTTTTCCACTTTGTAACCCACTTTTTTAATGACATTTCTGATTGGGGAGATAGAATTTTGTTTTCCATATTTTAGTTCGATTTATGCATCTATGGATTGGAGATAAAAAATATATGAAGGGTCTCTAGGGTGTTTTTTGATTAAATTATGTTTTTTCAAAAATACAAATATTTTTGATAATTTTTTTTAAAGTTACTGAATGAATGGTTGTGGGACATTTAAACCATTCGGTTCGGGGATTACTAGTTAAAATAAAGTACTTCAAATATATCCTCGACCTCTTATTTTATCCCCATTTCTTTAGCTGCTTTTTTCTGTTTTATAATATTGGAAATGCACAACACTGGGGTTGTTCAGGCAAACCATGCTATGATGTAAAAATAGGTCTATTGTTTTTAAACTTCTTATTTTTGAAATGTATTTTAAATTTCAATGAAACATGGTTTAAATTATTTTGTGATACACATTATTATTAGCGAAGCTGTCATGAATATAACAGAAATGAGCTACTGTGACAACCTTATGTCGTGTGCACCATTCAATCTTGATTTTTAACTTTCATTGGAAGATCTATGACAAAGTTTGTTGGATAAAAATTGATTGTATTCTGAACAATATGCACTATTTCTTTTTCAATATAATGGAATATTTTTTATTTCAATAAGAAAAATTTTTCTTTATGATCAAACAAATTGTATTGGTTAAAGTTTTTGATTTAACTAATAGTGAATTTATTTGAAGCTCTACAACAATGTTTGTTTAATAATAATTTTTGGTTTGAGAATTCTTAACAACATGCACTACCTCTTTTTAAATCCAATAGAATATTTTTAATTTTTGATAAAAAAAATGTTTTATTGACTTTGTAAAATTTTTGATTACTCATTGTGAACTTATTTTAAATTCTGCAACAACGTTTGTTTTAATAATAATACCCATATCACTAATTGCCTTTTGGACAAGCTTTTGTGGGACTTGTTATACGTCTAATTTACCATCATTGTTGTGATTCAATCTACAGTTCTGTTTCATGTTTGTTATGAATGATAACAAATGCCTTCTCATTTGCAAATTTTATTTAATCTTGCTCTTCCGTTTACAGTACTGAACCCCTATAAATATTCTGGCTATCCAATGTTAATCAAGACTATTCAACTCGAAACTGACGATGACCAATTGTTCAGCAAAGAAACGTCGTTGTTGGCTGCAGCTGCTGAGTTAACTTACCATACCATTAATTGCTCTCCTCTCAACGCAGAAGAACTGCGACGAGAACGCGGTTTGGAGGTAAGTGGCACAGCCTTTCACCTTTTGATATGGTCAATAAGAGTAATTTTCAATACTAATTTTAATGTGATGATAGCTTATTAAGCAAAGGATAACATATCTTTTATTAATAAAATTGTTTCTGCTTTGTAGGTGGTACAGGAAGCATATAACAGATGTGTCAGTGTACTTAGTAATAGCAACAAAACTGGCGATGTCGCAGTTGAGGTTTGCGTTAATGTTGCTAAATGTTACACGGCAGCTGCATCCTTTTCCATGTGTAGGGATAAGTTGCTGGAAATGCCACATTTCATTAAAGATTTGTGCCATACTTTGTACTTCAAAGAGCTGAACACTTTGTCATTAGCTGGCGTGGAGTGCATTTGTGCCTTGGCCATCGATAACATCTTGCAAATGAACTTGTTAAAGTCTGGCGTCCTGTGGCACCTCTTGCTCAACCTGTTCAGTTACGATTACACTTTGGACGAAGGTGGAGTCAGCAAGTCACAGTCATCAAACCAACAGGAAGTCACGAATCAATTAGCCCGAGCATCGCTCCGTGCTTCTGGTCTTTTAGCTGGTGTTTTCACAGGGGAAAGTGAAACTCCCAACAATGTTGCAATAAAGGGATCCTTGGAAGCAATGTTGACACCGTATGTCGTTTCCTTGATCCCATCTTCATCGCCTGAACAAGTGAGTTTTTGTTTCATAATTTTATTTTACAAAAAAATTTATAATAAAAAATGAATGTAATGAGAAATGTTTCATTTTGTGGTGACACATTTTTTCCCTCAAAAATGACTAAATTTAACAAATGAATCATTATGAAAGTGAATTTTAGTATTCATATAGTTTGGAGTTAGAGATAATTATCTCATTCTTGGATCTGCTTTATTTTCTGATTTGATGTATCTTTTTTTACTTTTCTTCTAGATATTTCAAAATGGTTTTGTTTTGTCGAATATTTGTTAATAGAAATATGAACATTATGATAAAATTAAATAGATATTATAAACTTAAGTTGCGTATATTTTGAAATTGTCTATATCAAAACTTACAAGATTGAAATTTAAATGTAATTTTCTACTGTAGGTGTTGAAGATCTTGACAAGCAATGTAGAAACTCCTTACCTCATATGGGACAATGGGACAAGAATTCAACTGTTGGAATTCTTGAATACAAATCAACAATCACACGTGAAAACGGGTGCTTCCGATCCTGACCATGGATGCAACTTTGTCTTTGAAGCTCATAAGGATGAGTTGGTCATTGGCGGAGTTTTTATCAGGATATACAACGAACAACCTACATTCCAAATACAGGTTAGCTTTTTCTTTCAACTTTTTAATAAATTAAAGATGAATAATAAAAATATTTGTAAGTGTATTGTAAATCAAATCTTGAAAAATAAGTTATTTGTACTTTGTAGTACAAAATATTGTTCAAATAGAAATAAAAATTTATAGAAATGCAAAATATAACAAACAACTTAATTTCTAAGGCTGTAAGATGACTTTAGACGTAAGTATTGATTACTTTGTTCATTGCAGAATCCGAAAGAACTTACGCTTGACCTACTTGGTTATGTCAGTGGAGAGACTCAATATGTACATTCCCTCATTTCTTTATCACAACCTTCTTCATCTTCTGGCCATCCAAGGCTACTTAGGTTATCCCAAGCACTGCATGCATTGGTGAACGTCATTAAAAACAATCCCGGTGAGTAGTTTCCATGAAATAAATTCCATGGCATTGCACAAAAAGACGTTTTTTTGGTGTACTATCCAGAAAATGTCATCAAATAATGCATACAATTTATGGATGTTGTTGCAAAGAAATCTGCAATTTAGATTTGTGATTTCATGTATGATACGATCTAAAATATAAAAATAAAACCTAAAACCTAAAATACAAATATTGTTTTCAATTTTAAACTCATTGTTTACAAATATTGGCCTCCGAATATGAAGCACTGAAATTGTAACTAAACCTAATGTCGTTGGTTTCAGGTGTGGAAATGCAATGCATCGGACATTTCAAGTTGCTGCTCTCCCTTCTTGGCCTCGAAGGTTGTGTTGAGGTGCAAAGGAGTGTCCTGTGTCTTGTGGAGAGCGTCACCTCAAATGGCGAGTGTGTCAGCGACATAGCTGCTTCGGAGGTAATTATCTTTCATGGATTATTCCACAGTGGTGGTTAAATTATCTATTAATAATATTGAAATCCAATATTTCATGGAAAAAATATTTGCTTGAAAATGCCCAATTACCTGGTATTGAAATCAGATTATTTTCAGGTTTTATCTTATCTGTTACTGTCGTTACATTCACAACAACTCGTCAATGATCGTTCGTCTTCATTGAATATCTTGTGCGCGTTAATGTCCAACACAAAAATCGTTAAAGAAGCCTTGAATAAAGGTAAATTTAAGCTCCTTAAAATTTTAATAAATCATACAATTTGCATATGGATCGACACAATAGTACAAGTGAGGTAATCCACATAAAAATAACAGAGCTTACCTCACTTTTGCTATTGTAGATCTAAAGCCATATAGTGAAAGTATGAAATTAATTGTTTGTTAGTTCCTT
Organism: Archaeomysis grebnitzkii; assembly: GCA_031471125.1. Lineage (NCBI taxonomy): Eukaryota > Metazoa > Arthropoda > Malacostraca > Mysida > Mysidae > Archaeomysis > Archaeomysis grebnitzkii. Next base: position 9,503 of record JARUHE010211994.1, on the reverse strand, counting down.
ATATTCTATTCTTGCCCAAATACTTTTTTTTTGAGTAATTATATTATAAAAGAAAATTGGTTGAAATTCTTCTGTGTATAAATAAATATTTGATTGAAATTTTTCTTAACTTAGTCTATGGTTCCATCGATACTTTATACAGGTGGAGTTGTCTATCTTCTGCATCTCTTCTGCCAAGATGATGCTGGAGAAGAAATAAGAGAAAAAACGGGTGAATATTCGCTATTTTTTTATATTTTTATTTTTAAACGAAGTTAGCTTCCATTGTGTAGACATGACAGTACATGTTCTTAACCCTATATGGACCACTGGCGTTCCTGAAGTACATTAGGAATGAATCTTTATTATTATGTTCTAAAATGTTTTGTTCAAATATTTCTATAATGTTCAAGACATCCTATAGTATGTTATGCAAGTGAAATACTCCGTATTATTTCGTTCAGTTGCTTGTCACATACACAAATCGACAGTCGTTAATAAACTTTGGAGCAGTGAAGTTGTGCTTATGAAACTTTGGCTTATGTTTTTCCTTATGTCTTATGTCAATAATTACTATTTTATGTTTATATTACATAACCACATATTATTTCCCATGATGTCGGTCTTGAGCAACATTAGAATAAAATATAATATATAGTGAACATAAATAATTATTCATATAGTACACAAGAGCGAGGTCCATTAACTTGAATTTATCAAAAAATAGTTTGAAAATACTTGAAAGATAAATTAGTCTAGAAAGGGTTGAATTATGTTGTTGAATTAACGTTTAAGTTTAATAAATTCTTATTTCTCAATGGATAAGAAAGACCTCATTCTTGCAAGAAGTATCAACATTCAATAAAAATCAAAGATAGAGATAATACAAAATGTGTCTTCAGCCAAATTTTTAATAAAAATAATTCTTATGCTGAAAGAATGGCTTTTAGCTAAGAACAATGAATTTGATTTGCTTTTCTTCAATGGATTTGAGGGGTTAAATTTAGATATTGTGTAGGATTTCTTGTGAAGTGAACAGAATCTTTTTTAGCAGGTTGTTTTTTAGGGTTAGGGTATCTAATAAATGTTGATGAAAGAATTTTTTTTAATTTCCATAACAAATATTTTGGTACATGCTACAGACTTGTTAGAGTATCCATTCTACGGATACCCTATTACAATCGACATGCATGAGTCAGTCCGTCCTCGTCGTCGTCTGCGGCGTCTCCCATTCACAATTTAGGTGAAGGCAAATGAAGTTTTTCATTTTTTATTGAACAAAGTTTATAGATGATGAGCTGAATAATAACTGCTTAAATAAAAAAATCTCTATATTGAAGTTTCTTTAAAAATAATGTTTTACAGCTCAAATTAATTTAGCAAATATTTCATTATTTTTATAAGGGGTGAAGATAAATGTTTTTTTTTTAATTTAAAATTTTTTCTTGAATAATAACCTTGCTTAAAAAATAAACAAGTTTCTATAGATTTTTTATAAGTTCAATTAATCTCTCATCTAGGTTTTTGTCTTTTACTGAAACCATTTGTTACCTCTGGTTGAAGGATGTCCTATTATATTCAAATTGCTTTTCATTCCAGCCGAATTACTGGGTAAGATGACTTGCGATAAACTGGTTGGACCTAAAGTTCGTTTGATCTTGGCTAAATTGATACCACAAGCCATTGTTGATCAGATGAGGGACAGTCCAGCAACTGCTGTTCATATGTATCAAGCTCAGCATGAAAACCCAGAACTTATTTGGACAGACGAGTCGAGGCAACATGTTTCCTCCACCATTGAAAATATGGTCGAAGAGTGAGTGTTGTTCACCCAAATTTCTTTTTCAATAGAAGCTACACTTTTCACAAAATTTTTTCAACACTTATTCATTATGTAAATTTAGAGATTTTTGTTGAAGGCACATAGAACAATTTGTTGAAACTTGAAAAATTTATCAAAAATTGAAAACTGTATCAATAAAATTATTTTAAGCTAAAAATTCTGAAAAGATTTCTGTATATTTCCGGCTTTAATTTTTGGTTCTTTAATGCTATACCGGTAAATAAAACAGTAGTGCAATGTTATTTCTTTATATGATTAATATACAGTTTAAGAACCCTCAAATATAGGGAAATTTTATGAGCATTATATTATACATTTTATTGTGATAATTATAATAATAATAATTCTAATAACTATAATTGAAATATACATTTTGTTGTGATAATTGCAGAGTTTACAAGCAGCAAAGACATGATCCAAACATTCCATGGAAATTCCCTGAAGAGATCACTCTCTCTTCAACCACAGGAGAGGTTGTGGTGGGTGGTGTTTATCTGCGTCTGCTAATTTCAAATCCATCTTGGGTTCTGCGAAAACCGAAACAGTTCGTCTCTGATCTCTTTGACGAACTGGTCGATTTGATGCCGAAAACAACAAATGATGTGAGTTGATCGGTTAAAATTTATCCAAAATTCATCCTCCACATAGGTTGCCAAATCTGTAGCAAGTCTGTAATAAATATAAGAGTAATGAGCTATTGTGATGACCACCCTGTTCTAGTCGTATATGTGCTGTATGGAATGTACAATGTACATCAGTAAATCTTATCTGTAGGTTTCTTATTAATTTTACAGGATGGCTTACTTTATAATCATTTTTATAGGTCTTCTACACATTATTCATTATTTTTTAAATTGGAGAAATATTTGTTTGGTTTTGTCGAGCGAGTGAAACGAAGTTAAGACATAGGTGTTACTTTTCCGTTCTCGTCGTCATTGTCCGCACATTCAACAAAAGGTTAAAGTTTTTATTTTCTTAATAACTCATTTGTTTTTTAAGATTTTTGCATCAAATTTTCAGACCTGAACAATCAATATGCTTACAATAAAATGCAATATAATTTCTTATAGACAATATCTGGTTTCTTGTTGTTTAAGTTTAAAATGAAGAAAAATAACTTGCAAAATATTTCACATTCAACAAAAGGTTCAAGTTTTTATTTTCCTTATATTTTTGCCTCAAGTTTTACGAGTTTAACAATAAATATGCATGTATAATACAATGTAATAGAATTTAAAAACATCTGTTTTTTTGTTATTGCTGTTTATATTTTTAAAAATTTTACAATTGTATTATATATTATAAAAATAAATAATCGCTCGACATTTAAGCCACATGGCGGTTTAGGCATAACTAGTTTTAATGGAAAAGCTGATTTTTAGAGACAGCCAAATTTCTTGACTAAGATCATAATGAATTTATTCGCAGTTCTAAAACAAAGTTTGGTGAGAAATAATTGTTGCTATGGATGTTCTCAATAATATGTATGACTTTTATTTAAATTGAATGAACCATTTTTTTAATAAAAAAAGTAGTTTTTTTAGACAAGTTTTTGTACTTGTCATACATCTAGTTAAATTTTGAGTTTATTTAAATAAGTTAGCTGTATGTTTGAAATTTGAACTTGTGATGAACAAAGATAAGATCATAAGATTGGATCAAATATACTTAAATTACATTATTCAAGCTCAAATTTCAGTTTTTATTCTTCAACATAGATGAATGAATGAATACTAAATTTGTAAAAGTATAATGAAAGTTTATAGTTTCCATTAATTTATTGAACATAATATTTTCTTTCCAATTACAGAATGAAATTCTTGAAATTATTGTCAACGTAGTTGTGTCTTTATTCATGGCTCAGAGAAATCTTCTCGAATATTTGCCATCTCTCGGTCACATTCCTCGTGTTGTTTCACAAATGACTTCCACTAATCTAGCTGTCCAAAGAGTAACGGTTTTATCCATTCACCAATTCACGTTTAGTAAGGTGTGTATTCCATTTATTCAATATTTTTGTATCGATACAATTTCTGATGCTCAAGTCCATGTGACATTGGAAAATCTTCGATTTTATTTTAAGATTTAAATGTCTGTTTTCTTTCAAGTTCCAGAACACAGAGGTCTTATATGTGAAAATTTCACAATTTTCGTGTGCAGTACAATGTGTTAATAGGAAAAAGCTTGGGTACACTATGCGATATCCATATAATAAAGGAAGTATAAAGGTGCCCAATTTCTAAGGCATAGTAATTTGAAATTCAAAAAAATGGTTTTCAGTAAAATATTTTGTTTCATTAAAAAATGGAAAATACATATTTATTGTAAAAAGTTTTATAACTTGTCTAACTGGAGATTTTAATGTGTTGATTTTACAAAAAATCCCTTGGGATAATATTGCTTAGAATTATATATAAAGTAATTCATGTCCAATAAAAAATCTGTCAAATGAAAATGTAACTAGAGAAAAAACTTAGTATTTTAAATAAATGAAAAGTCTACAAAAAAATATTAAACAATTTTAAAATTAAAAACTAAAGAAAATAAATAAAATTGGGGAACATTTTTCAAGTCCCTAAAATATCCTCTGCCTCTATCCCAAAAAATAAATACTAGTTTATAGAAGCTGGCTTTTCAGTCGCAGGTTAATAATTTTGGGACCAACAAAGAATTACATGGAACACAAACAAAACTTTGCTTCAAAGTTAAGAATAATGGCTAATTTAATAATTTATAAGAACATCTTTATTGATTGTTCTGGAATACTATATTTAGAATTAAATTTTATTTTTAACACTGCCAATGTCAATCTTTTCAGAACTGCTGCAGTGTGCTAGAACAGACACAGGTTGTCGCTGGGCTGGTCAGTGCAATGAAAGCTCGGCCAGATCTTGTCGGAGTTGCCTGTGAAGCTCTTCATAATTTGTTCTCTGGTGCTGGTATATTGGGTTTTGCCTTGATAGAGCAAGGGCTTCGAGCCAATGTCATTCCCTTTTTATTATCATTGCTGGAGAGCTCAAAGCTACAAGTAGCAAATCCTCAATCAACCAAAGCTCAAATAGTTACATGTCTTAAAACGATGGTGTCATCTCCTGAACATGCTGATCAGGTGAGTGTTTAATTCATTTTTCCACAGATACATTGTACCGGATCTATTATTTGGAGTTGTTGAGACTTTAGTTATCCTCTAGATTCTAGAAGAAGCACTACTCTCGCTATTCATATTACGTTGTGTATATTCCCATTCAATTATTTAAAAAATACTTCAGTTCTAATTCCGCAACCTGGACAGCCATGCAAATATAACTATTATTAAACAGATATTTGAAAATATTTAATATTTACATAAATGGAAAATGAAGTTCGTTAACTTTTATGTTGCCTGTCGTGGTCTCTTTGGTCACCATTGGGTCTTCAGTTTCTTCTACAATTCTCTTGCTTGAATTCAAAAAATATTCGCCCTTCAAACGATAACTTCTCTACAATTCTCTTACTTCAAATCAAAAATGTTCTCCCTTCAAACCATAACTTGTCTATAAATCAGCAGTATCTGCGAAACACAGCAGGAGTAAAAAGAGGAATATGCATTAGTATGAACTCCTACAACATGACTATCATCTTTGTTTTAATTATTTGATAAATTGAACAGGGAAATATAAAGAATGGGGTCACATAACGAGATAGAAGTCAACGGCCTTGGCCGCGTTGAAACACCGCTTCCCGTATGATCAGCGAAGTTAAGCAACGTTGGGTCTGGTTAGTACTTGGATGGGTGACCGTCTGGGAACACCAGATGCTGTTGGTGACAGTGCTCTTTGCCATTGTAGCTAATGTGCTGTATAATATTCTATAATAATAAAAAAATAACGAGATAGAATTGTTGCTATACTTTGTTATATTTAATATCATTTTTATCACATCTTCAGGTTATAGCATTGTTGGAGAAGTCGCCAATATGGGCCCAATACAAGGACCAAAAGCATGACCTGTTCCTGGAAAGCACTCCGGTGGCCGGCTACCTGACAGCTGCTTCGCCTAGTGTTGCCGGATTCCTCACCCAAGGGAACCGAATGATGCCTACGTCACCACCTCCGGCGGCTTCCAACAATTGATGAATTATTTTGTTTGTTGCACTTTAAATTTCTCATTTTCAAATCTTGATTATAGCATAATGTTTATTTTGATTAATAAATGATCTGATTACTAAATAAGACAAACAACATTTTTGTACATTATCCATCAGAATACTATTTGAATAGTAGTCATAATATTACATATTAAAGTGTTTTTATACTAAAGGATTTGTTTATATTTTTGTAATTTAAATACTCCGACTTAAACTTTCTATCTTGTATTAGTATAGTTCTTCTATGATGTATATCCTGCAAATATTTTTTAATTACATTTACATTTAAGATTTATCATAATTTAATTTAATTTCTACTGTGAAATAAATAAAACGATTAAAAGTCCATATTTAGGGTAAAATTAGAATTTTATTTTGAAATTTAATTTTCAAACAATATTATCATTAGATTAAAATGCATTGACTATAGATGTGCTAATTAGCTTAGAAATTTGAAATTTATATCTTTAGTGAACCGCATTGTTAAAATAATTTTATATAGAATAGATCTATAAATAATATTTGAAAAAACTTTCAAGTGTTGATTTCATTTAATTCTTTTTTCTACAAAAACATAATTTCTTTAGAAAGCTTTATTAATTATTCAAGTTATGTGATAATAATTTAATGCAGTATCTTTGTGTGGATTTAAATACTTGAATGTACGTCTGAATTGAAATATCATAAAATTTTACTTTAGAATACTGCTCTAAGTAATGCACAAATGCTACTGGATTTATCTGACTTTCAATGGTTTCATTTTATTGTAATTGTTATAGATAAATAAACAAATAAAACTTAAACTGTATAAATTGGAAGAACAAAATCTTTTTAGTTTTGTTTAGAATGGAAAATACATTTTTCAATTGCATTTCAAAACAAAAATTCGCTGAATATAACAATATAATTAAAATTGTATTGAAAATCAATATATCTAAATTCTAACCTTAACCATTGTTCAGTTTAAAAATTAAAAACTTTTAAAAGCTTTTTTTTAAATTAAACAAAATCTTGATTTTCGTTAAAATATATTTAGCAATTTAAATCAATGCTTATGTAGATAGTACAATGCAAAAGCAACACTATTTTTTTTAGATGTTCTCCTAAACTCCTAAAGCGTTGATTGTGTTAGTACTTGGATGGATCATTCTCTGAACTGGCAAAATTACGGCCGTTGAGGCCTAATCACAAATTAAAGTTCTGATATATAAAATCTCATGAGTTGTTATTTACTTCAAAGTTATTAACTTTTTCAGAATACAAAAATAAATTTTTGTGGTCAGCGTTTTTTTATTGGTGAAACAACTAAACCATTTTTGTTTTATCACAACATGAAAATAACTAGAAGGTCTTTACAGTTACTATAATACCAAAATACTCTTATGAAATTATTTTATTGCTTTCATTCACTTTTATGTGACAATTTTTAGGTTTATGAAATTTGTTGATAGTCATTTGAATTAATTTTAGTGTTATATGTATATATTATTTGTTATATTTTATATATGAAAAAGTATTAAAAGTAAATATATTGTTTCCTTGTAAAACTAATGTTCTATTGTTTTTATCCAAATTTTCAACATACTATAACTTTATTCAACTGATTTTAAAAGTTACATATTTCCAAAAGTTTTTTATATATATTTTTATTAAATAAACTTGTCTTTATTTTTTATTTGGTTCAAGTAGCTCTTGTAAAATTAATTTTACTGTATCCAAGATTTTATTTTGTACAATTGTTCTTTTTTTTAGGTATCTGAAGTCAACTTATTGGATTTGAAAATTGTATTAGCTTAACATTTCAATTCTGATAATTTTTTGATTGCTCAGATTAAATAAATAAACTTAAAACAGTTCAAATCAAACTTCTTAATGTCAAATTTAAATGTACTTATTAAACACATTTTTATATAAGTAAGAAACTGGTTGGTTAAACCATTTATACATACCACTGAATAAACACTCCTCTTTAGTGTATAATAAACATTTTACATCATTAAAGGACATTGCTTATTCGATTATGCAGTTCTTAAATACAATATATTGTATAAGTAAATACATTATATCTTTCTTAACTTGATTGGTACAATTTTGAAAATGTTATTTTTATATTATTTTGTGTGCTATTGAATTAAACTAAATTAAGTAACTTATTCAATTTGAAAACCTCACTGATTCGTAAATGCTGATACAAGTATTAAGTTTTTGGCTCAAAAAGCTTTAAAGATAGCTTTAAATAAATAATAAATAAGTATAGCGAAAATTTGAAATCGTGGATTAAAATTGGATTGGACTTAATTGAAGTACAAATCAACCATAAATTTTGTTTTTAATTTAAAGAAGTAAATTATTTTGTTTGTTCTTGAAAATCTTTTTAGTTTGGGAATAATATTTAAGCCATCTGTGATTAAGGGATCAGTGATATATTGTACAGAAATTTTTATAATGGAGATGCTTCTCTGTAAAGTATAAAGAAATATAAATATATATACACACACCTTAAATATGTATCATAATAAAGTATTAAAAATTGCAGAATTATATGTCCCCTAAATTAAATTAAGTGTTAAAATGTATGGAAGATTTTCATTACTGTGTGTGAACATCGCTCTTTGGCTCCATAGCTGGTATACGATAATAATAAAATACATTTCATTTCTATGATAACACCTTTGAAGACCAAACAAAGCACGATCCAGTATTATACTAGTTTCATAGGGAAGTAGGAAGAAATGGGTTAATACCAGACAATTCAAAGCTTCAATTAAAAAAATTCATTCTGTAATAAAGAACAAGCTAGTATTTTTAAGTTATCTAGGACAAATTTAAAACAAAGGAGTTAGAACAGAAAGGCACTTTTGTAATGCTAAAATTGGAGATAAATTTTGTTTGAGCAAAAAGATCCTCAATATTGATCAATTGGAAGTTAGTCACCTAAAAATAGGCGGCCTTTATCCATTGAGAAGGCTTGGGTAATGTAGTAACCCCTGTTGATGACTTGAATCATCACCATCCCTATTTGAAATATATGAGCAAATTCTTTTTTGGCAGCAGTGTGATATAGTGGGATGTGTTTACACATTTCTCAAAAAATTTGTACAGTTATGTAATTGGTTTGCTAGCAATGAAAGAAATACTCCACGCTTGTAAAAGTTGTTAGATTTCAATATTTATATATACATTAGATTTCAATATTTATATACTGTATACATTCATATTTAGCCTATTGTATGTTTATATATTTATTTTATAATCTATAATATGAGTCCTAAAATATTTGATACATTTATTATACAATTGATGATTTTGAGAAATGAATCCACTGCTACAGTATATGTATGTTAGGTCCTTTCATGTTTTGTTATACTAGGTTTCATATGCACGAGGTGGTAGTTTCTTTTAATACGTTAGTTGAAGACAAGATCATCAAGGGCTCACTACCCAAAGAGTCCAGTATTTACACTGCTGAACTAATTGAAATTGAAACTGCACTACAAGAAATAGAAACACGAAATCAAAAATCATGGGTACTTTATACTGACTCTCAGTCAACCC
>JARUHE010211993.1:0-22361 GCA_031471125.1 Archaeomysis grebnitzkii | reverse complement strand
AAATATAAATGACTTTTCTGGATAAACCAAATTTGTAATTTAATGTTCAAAGTATTTTTGTTTAAAAATAAATAAAAGTGAACTATTTTATTTGTGTTTTTTGAAATAATTTTTCTTTTCATATCTTGTAGACATTTGAAGAAATATTAATGATTTATCTGTGTACCATCATTTTTCATTTCAAAGTTTAAAGTAATATTTTTTAAAAACAAAAACACTTTTTACCAATTTGTGTATTTTAAATAATTAATTTTTTCATAGTTATTTGAAAATATAAAAAAGATTTTTCTAGGTAATTCAAATTCATTTTTTTAAAACTCCAAGTAATTTTAATTTAAAAGCAAAAATAACTAAAACTTTTTCTTACAGAATTGGGTATTTTTTTAAATAAGTGAAATTTTTATTTCAAGTAGGCATTTGAAAAAATATAAAGTTTCTATTTTAAAGTTCTAAGTAATTTTTATTTTTAAAAAAAATAAAGATTTTTCCTATAAAATTTGGTATTTTTTTAAATAATTGACATTTTTATATCAAAAAGACATTTGAAAAAGATAAAGCTTGTATTTTAAAGTTCTAAGTAATTTTTATAAAAGCAAAAATAACTAAACCTTTTTCTTATAAAATTGGGTATTATTTTAAATGATTTACATTTTTATATCAAGTATACATTTGAAAAATGATAAAGCTTGTGTTTTAAAGTTCTAAGTAATTTGTATTTAAAAGCAAAAGCAACTAAACTTTTTTATTTTTTGAAATAATTGATATTTTCATATCTTGTAGATATTTGAAGATATAAAAAATATTTTTCTGGGTATCACCGTTTTTTTTCCCAAAAGTTAAAGTAATTTTTATATAAAAAAAATTAAACTGTTTTTATGAAATATGTTTTTTTTTAAATAATTGACATTTTCATATCATGTAGATATTTGAAAACAATATAAATGATTTTTCTGGGTAACACAAATTTGTATTTTGAAGCTCAAAGTAGTTTTTATTTGAAAACAAAAATAACTAAAACATTTTTTAAAGAATTTGTGCTTTTTTAAATAATTGACATTTCCATATCATGTAGACATTTTAATAAACCTAAATGTTTTTTTCTGGGTACCACACATTTTTCTTTCAATATTTAAAGTATTTTTTATTTAAAATAAAAAATACCTGAACCTTTTTTTTTTATAGAAAATTGTGTTTTTTGAAATAATTTACATTTTCATATCATGTAGACATTTGAAAAAATATGAAATGATTTTTCTGGATACCACAACAAATTTTATTTCAAATTTAAAGTAATTTTTATTTAAAAGAAAAACTAAAACTATTTTTATAGAATTTGTGTAATTTGAAATAATTGCCATTTTATATCTTGTAGACATTTGAAAAAATTAAATATTTTTTCTGGGTATCCCAAATTTGTATTTTTCAAGTTCAAAGTAGTTTTTATTTAAAAGAAAATAAATTAAAGCTTTTTTTATAGAAAATTATGTTTTTTTAAATTATTGAGATTTTCATATCTTGTAAACATTTGAAGATACAAAAAATATTTTTCTGGGTATCGCAAAGTTTCATGTCAAAAGTTAAAGTAATTTTTGTTTTAAAAAACTAAAACTATTTTTATAAAGTTTGTCTTTATTGAAATAACTGATATTTTCATATTTTATAGCCATTTGAGGAAATATAAATGTTTTTTTTTCCGGATAACCAAAGTTTTTATTTTAAAGCAAAAATAACTAAAGCTTTTTTTCATAGAACTTGTGATTTTTGAATTAATCAACATTTTCATATCATGTAGACATTTGAAAAACATAAATGATTTTCCAAGGTATCTCAAATTTTTATTTCAAAGTTCAAAGTAATATTTAATTAAAAGCAAACATAACAAAAGTTTTTTTATTATAGAAAATTTTATTTTTTCTAACAACTGAAATTTTCACATCATGTAAGTATTTGATGGAAAACAGATGATTGTTCTGAGTATCCTAAATTTTGATTACAAAGTTCAAAGTTTTTTTTATCTGGAAGTAAAAAACTAAAATATTTTTTGTAAAATGTTTGTATTTTGATATACTTAACATTTTCATATTTTGTAGACATTTGAACAAATAACAAAAGATTTTTTTATGTAACTCAAATTTGTATTTTAAAATTCAAAGTAATTTTCATTTAAAAGCAAACATAACTAAAGTTTTTTTTATAGAATTTGTTATTTTTGAAATGCTTGCCAGTTTCATATCATGTAAACATTTGAAACAATATAAATGATTGTTCTGGGTAACTCATATTTGTATTTTAAAGTTTAAAGTATATTTTGTTTAAAGCTAAAATAACTAAAAGTTTTTCTTATAGAATTTGTATTGTTTGAAATAATTAACATTTTCATATCATTTAGACGTTCGATAAAATAAAAAGATTTTTCTATGTAACCCAAATTTGCATTTTAAATTTCAAAGTAATTTTTATTTAAAAGCAAAAATAACAAGATATTTTTCTAGAAATTTGTGTTTTTTGAAATAATTGAAACTTTCAAATCTTGTTGACTTTTGAAGAAATATAAATGATTGTTCTGGGTAACCTAAATTTATATTTTAAAGTTTAATGTAATGTTTGTTTAAAAACAAAAATAACTAAAACTTTTTCTTATAGAATTTGTATTATTTTAAATAATTGACATTTTCATATCATGTAGTAATTTGAAGAAATATAAATGAATTGTTTGGGAACTCAGTTTTTTATTTTAAAATTTTTATTTTTATTTTAAAAATTATTTTTATTGAAAATCAAATATAACTAAAACGTTTTTTTTATAGAAATTTGTGTTTTTTGAAATAAGTGAAATTTTCATATTATGTAGAGGTTTGAAAAAATAAATGAGTTTTCTGGGTAGACCAAATTTGTACTTTAAAGTTCGAAGTAATTTTTATTTAAAATCAAAAATAACAAAAAAAACTTTTATAGAAAATTGTGTTTTTTGAAAACAATGAAATTTTCATATTATGTAGACATTTGAAAAAATATAAATGATTTTTCTGGGCAACACACATTTATACTTTAAAGTTCAAAGTATTTTTTATTTAAAATCAAAAACAACTAAACTTTGTTTTATAGAAAATTGTGTTTTTTGAAATAATTTACATTTTCATATCAGGTAGACATTTTTAAAAATATAAATGATTTTTCTGGATACCACAAAACTTTTTATTTCAAAATTTAAAGAAATTTTTATTTAAAAGAAAAACTAAAACTATTTTTATAGAATTTGTGTACTTTGAAATAATTGACATTTTCATATATTTTAGACATTTGAAAAAATATAAACATTTCTTCTGGGTAGCCCAAATTTGTATTTTTCAAGTTCAAAGTATTTTTGTTTGAAAGAAAAAATAACTAAAATTTTTTCTAGGTAACCAAAATTTGTATTTTAAAATTCAAAGTAATTTTTATTTAAAAGCAACAAAAAAACTAAAACTTTTTCTTAGAGAATTGTGTTTTTTAAATAATTGACACTTTCACATCATGTAGACACTTGAGAAGATATAAATCATTTTTCTAGGTAACTTAAATTTTTGTTTTAAAGTTTAAAGTAACATTTATTATTTTATAAGCATAAATAACTAGAGTTTTTTTTTATAGAAAAATGTGTTTTTTACATAATGGACATTTTCACATCATGCAGTCATATAAAAAAAACAAATAAATTATTTGGGCAGCCCAAACTTGTATTTTTGCTTAAAAGTAAAAACAATTTATAGTTTTTTTTTTACAGAAAATTGTGTTTTTTTAATCATATCATGTAAATATTCAAATAAAATTAAATAAATTCTTCGGGTAACCAAACTTTTCATTTCAAAATTCAAAGTATATTTTAGTTAAAATAAAAATAACTAAAACATTTTTACAGAAAATTGTTTTTTTAAATAAGTGACATTTTCATACATTGTTAAAATTTGTAGAAATATAAATAAATTGTTAGGGCAACCTAAATTTGTATTATAAAGTTCAAAGTAATTTTTATTTAAAACTAAAATAACTAAAGATATTTTTTTGAAAATTGACTTTTTTGAAATAATTAAAAGTTAAAGTAAATAAAACCAAAACTATTTTTATAGAATTTGTGTACTTTGAAACAATTGACATTTTTATATCTTTTAGACGTTTGAAGAAATATAAATAAATTGTTAGGGTAGCCCAAATTTATATTTTAATGTTTAATGTGATTTTTATTTAAAAGCAAAAATAACTAAAGCTTTTGTAAGAGAATTTATTTATTTTGAAAGAAATTAAATTTTCATATCTTGTAGACATTTGAAGATATAAAAAATATATTTCTAGGTAACACAAATTCGTATTTCAAAATTCCAAGTAATTTTTATTTAAGAGCAAAAATAACTAAAGTTTATTCTTATAGAATTGGGTATTTTTTAAATAATTTATATTTTTATATCAATTAGACATTTGAAAAAGATAAAGCTTGTATTTTAAAGTTCTAAGCAATTTGTATTTAAAAGCAAAAGTAACTAAAAATTTTTATAAAACTTTTAATTTTTGAAATAATTTATATTTTCTTATCATCTAGACATTTTAAAAAATATAAATGACTTTTCTGGATAAACCAAATTTGTAATTTAATGTTCAAAGTATTTTTGTTTAAAAATAAATAAAACTGAACTATTTTATTTGTGTTTTTTGAAATAATTTTTCTTTTCATATCTTGTAGACATTTGAAGATATGAAATATATTTTTCTGGGTATCACAATTTTTTTTCAAAAGTTAAAGTAATTTAAAAAAAAATTAATTTTATATAATTTGCGTTTTTTAAATAATTGACATTTTCATACCTTGTGAACATTTGAAGAAATATAAATGATTTTTATGGGTAACCCAAACTTTTATTTTAAAGTTCAAAGTAATTTTTCGTTAAAAGCAAAATTAACTGAATTTTTTTTTATATAATTTGTGTTTTTTTAAACAATTGCATTTTCATATCATGTAGACATTTTAAGAAACATGAATGTTTTTTCTGAGTACCACAAATTTTTATTGCAATATTTAAAGTGATTTTTTTAAAGAAAATTGTGTATTTTGAAATAATTGACACTTTATTATCAAGTAGACATTTGAATAAATATAAATTAATTTTCTAGTTAACCAAAATTTGTGCTATAAAGTTCCAACTAATTTCTATTTAAAAGTAAATAAAACCAAATTATTTGTGTATTTTGAAACAATTTATATTTACAAATCTTGTAGACATTATAAAAAATATAAATGTTTTTTTCTGGGTAACCCATATTTTTTTTTCAAGTTCAAAGTAATTTTTATTTAAAAGCAAATAAACGTAAAGTTTTTTTTTTATAAAAAATTGTGTATTTTGAAATATTTGACAATTGAAGAAATAAAAATGATTTCCGTGTGCAATCTAAATTTATATTTTAAAGTTCTAAGTAATTTTTATTTAAAAGCAAAAATAACTGAAGCTTTTTCCTATAAAATTTGTATTTTTAAATAATTGAAGTTTTTATATCATGTAGCTATTTGAAAAAAGATAAATGATTTTTCTGGGGAACCTAAATATGTATTTTAAAGTTGTAAGTAACTTTTATTTAAAGAAAAAAAAATTATATCGTTTTTCATAGAAAATTTTGTTTCTTGAAATACTTGACATTTTCATATCATGTAGACATTTGAAAAAACATAAATGTTTTTTCTGGGTACCGCAAATTATTATTTCAATATTTAAATTAATTTTTATTTAAAGCAAAAAAAATACTGAAATTCTTTATATCTTCTAGACATTTAAAGAACTAAAAGGAGTTTTCTGTGGAACCAAAATAGTATTTTAAAATTCAACAGTTTTTATTTAAAAGAAAAAATATCTAAAGATTTTTTATAGAAGTTTTATTTTTTGGAATTATTTACATTTTCATATCATTATTTAAATAAAAACTTTCTTGTTCAATGAAAACATCTGTAAAACAAAAATAAAAAATAAAAAAACTTTCATTAAACGTATTATTTCAATAAATTTTCATTTTACAGAAATTTTTTTTCAACCATATTGTTCAGAATTATAACAAAACCATTCCTGTTAAATAAAAAAATATGTGAAACAAAAGTTATCTTTTTTTCTTCATAAAACCAAGTGGTATATAACCAAGATTTAAAAACAAAAACTGAAAAAAAAATTGTGAAAAAATCCGTAGTCTCTGCTGCCTCCGGGCCAACAATAAACGGTGGATTATAGAGGCTGTTTGTCACAGCCTAAAAAAAGTATACAAATATGAATCTGTAAAAATACTATTTTTGAAACTGATTTACAATAAACTGTTTTGATTGGAAATATTTGTAAATATTACTTAGTATAAAATAATATATACCAATATAAATTTATTAAATTGTGTTTTTAAAATCTATTTACAATAAACTATTTGGTGAATTTGAAAAGTATAAAATTATAAATCTGTAAAATTACTATTTTTAAATTAATTTATAATAAACTATATTGATTGGAAACTTATGTGTGTATATGTTTATTAAAATAAAAGAATATAAAAATATAAGTCTATAGAAACTATACTTATGAAATTTGTTTACAATAACCTATCTGTTAAAAAACAATTATAAAACATACAAAATGTTTTCATTAAAAATTGAATGTTTATAATTAGCTTAATTATAACAACTATTTTAAAAACAATTAGAAAAAAGCTACAGAAATATTTATTTAACACAAAATTTAGAAAATTCAATATATAATAATTGTTCTTAAAATTATTTTTGGCATCTTTTGTATTGATTGAATTAATAAGTTTTTTTTATAGTGTTTAGACTCTTTAAACAAGTATGTTCACATTGGATATGATATTCAATAACATTTTTCACATATCTTGTAATTTTTATTTCAAAGAAAATAAAACTAAATACTTTAAAGTGTTAATAACTTTTATACAATTCATGTTTTGTTTTAAATAATTCAAACTTTTAAATCATGTAGGCAGTTTCAAAAAATGGATGACTTCATGGTCAACTCAATTTTTTATTTTGAAGTTTGAAGTTTTTTTTTATTTCAAAGAAAATAGAACTAAAGATTATAAAGTGGGAGTATTTAAATTGATTTTTGTAATTCATACTTTTCGAAATGGCTGCCAATTTCAAATCATGTTGAGTTTTTAAAAATATTAATGATTTAATAGTTAACCCAAATGTGTTTTTAAAGCTTAGAGTTGCTTTTATTTAAAAATAATTACAACTAAAGCTCTTAAGGTGGAGTTACTTGTAAAAAAATTTGTAGAGTTTTCATTTTGTTTGTAAATAATTGACATTTTAAAACAATGTGACATTTTAAAAAAACGGATTATTTTCAGTTAAAATCAAAATTTTATTATAAAACTTAGAATAAAATCTATTTAAAATAATTAAACATCACAGTTTTTAAGGGGGTATTAATTACTTTGAAATTTTTGTAGAGTTTTTTTCTTAAATTGACTTTATGAATCCATGTGTCATTTTCAAAATATAAACAATTTCCATTTATTATTTGAAAGCACAAATAACAAAAGTTTTAAAGTTGATTAGAAGTTTTTGTATAATTTATTTTTTCTAAATAATTGACATTTTAAAACCATGTGATGTTTTCAAAATATTTAAAGCTTCCAGGTAACATTTAATTTTCACTATATAACTTAGAATAATATTTATTTAAAAGAAACCATCACTAAAGCTTTTTAGGGAGACATTAATTATCTTGAAATTTTTGTAAAGTTTATATATTTTAAAATAATTGACATTTTAAAACCATGTGTCATTTTATAAAATATTTATAGCTTCCAGGTAACATTTAATTTTTACTATAAAGCTTATAATAATATTTATTTAAAACAAATAATCACTAAAGCTCTTAGGATGGCATTCATGCCACTTTACCACGACGAGTTCCCCGGCGTTCGAACATTTCAAACTGAATAAGTCAACCTCAATCATTACTCAAAAGTCTATTAGTGTTTCTCAAATCTTGTTTTGTTTTATTTAGTAAATATTTATTTAAATAAATGTATGCTCATTTATCATTATATTCTAATTATTTCTTATTATTATTATTTCATAAAGTGTGAAATTACATTTGTATTTAAATCCAACTCTTGCTGCCGAACAGTGTGCCAGAAACTACGGATTTCTTGTTAGACTCCAACAACCTGATAATTTTCTAAATGAACTCCAGCACAAGTTGTTAATTTTCTTAATTTCAACTTTGGAAGTACAGGACAAATTTGCAATTTGTTCAGTTTTTATTTCAGAAATGGGCCACTTTGTGACAATTTTTGGGAAAAATAGTGCAAAAGGAAAAACATAAAAAAACACTCATTGCTTCAGCAGTCCAAAAATGTGAATAAATAACATTGTCAGTGTGCAAGAAACTGATGCTGTGATTTATTTTTAAAATATGTTATCTTAGATTTGAGGAATTTGAAAAAATTAACTTATGGATGAATGCATTAAAATGAGTAATGCTGTAAAAATAAAAAAACTTTCATAATTCAATAAAAAGATTAAACAACTAGACCAGTTATTTCATTTATTATCTCTATTTTAATCCTTTGCTACTGGCAGAATGCTAAAGTTGACCAATTCTTGAACTCCAATCTTCAAGATGTTATATTCTTTGGTGAACTCCAAACACCCAAAAATTAGATTTCTGGCACCCTGCACCTAACCAAACCTAACTTGACTTTGCTCCTCAAATGGCTTCTATTTGGCCAACAATTCCTTTTTCAGTGAAAATTTATATAAAATACCCTACATATCTTACATTTTTCCTTAAATTTTGCCAGAATCCAAAACAAGAGGTGAAACTTAACAAATGCCAAGTTTTCTGTTTAAAGATTTTATTGTTTATTGTGTTCTAATTAGCAACGATTGAGTAGTTAGAATTTTTTTTTACTTTTTGCCAAGAAGTGAAATTAAAAAATATCTTTTGTTTAAACAGTTGAAGAAATGTTCATCAAATAAACCTTCTCACCACCAACGCCCCATACACGCCTAGCATGAAATATATTTCCGATTCGTTTTACTCACTTACTGGTCGCCTAAAATTTCCTTTCTTGGGATGCACCCAATTTTCTCGCTTGGGAGGTAACCAATTTTTGACGACATACCCAATCATTCTACTCGGGTGCCAGAAGTCGAGAAAGGAAGTGATTGAGTAGAACCGCTTCTGCTGGGAGAAATTGCGATAGGAAAGGATGTTGTGTTCTGTAGAATGTGAATTTGGTTGGCAGTGTGGACAAGTGGTGAGTTTATGGTGGTATATGGATCGAAAATAGCATAAGTGAGGTAACCCACATTCAGATAACATAGAGCTTACCTCACATGTGCTATTGTCGAACTATATGTTTAGGTGAAAGTAACATTATTTTGTGTAATTCTGTGTTTAGTTCAACGATTGTCCATCATAACCAGAGAAAAAATTTCAATAGAGTCATTGCAGGAGTACGGACGGTTTTGTAATTGCCGACCACCTATGCTTAACGCTATGCAGTTGGTTTACAAAGCATTACAATTAGCATTGGATTACAGTGCATTACAATTAGCATTGGATTACAAAGCATTACAATTAGCATTGGATTACAGTGCATTACAATTAGCATTAGGGATGGGTAATTACAAAATGTCGGTAATGACTATCTATATCAATCCTATAATTCTATTAGACAATAATAATAAATAAATAATAAAAAGAGTTATTTTCAACTCTAACCTCAATATAGTTGAACCTTACAGACAATTATCTGGCATCAAACGGTTATATAAATCGACAATAGCACAAGCGAGGTAAGTTCTATGCTACTTGAATGTGGGTTACCTCACTTGTGGTATTCTAGATCCATACACCTTCATGTAATACCTGAAACTTTCAGAAAAAAATGTGTTTTTATTTATTTATAAAAAAATTGTCCTTACTCCTGCAATTCTCTTCGTCAGATCCGTCGGCACATTCTGAGAATCCGTTGCACTGGAACTGCTGTGCGATGCACTGGGTGTCGTTGCACATGAATTGGTCATCCGAACACTTGGCGCACAATTCCTCTTCTTCGTCCTCCCCCATCGGACAGTCATTGTTTCCGTCGCAGATGAACGAGTGTTTGATGCAGAACGGACTTTTCTTGCAAGCGAACTCATTGGCCTGGCATTCCAATGGACGTGGACTGGGGGTTGGTTCGCAGCCCTGTCGTTGGAATGAGGATAAGTCAATGCAGAAGTGGTGAAGAATTAGTTATAATAATACAGTAAGAAACAAAATAGAAATATTTTTACATGTTAAGACACCGCTCTCATATCGATGCAAACTTCACAGCCAATCAAATTTTATGAACAACTGCAAAGAATTAGAGATTTCTTGACCAAAAAACCATCAATGCAAAAATAAAGTTTTTGAATATTTGAAAACACCCGAAATTAGAGGAATGTTTTGGCTTGGATCCTGATCGATCGAGAAGAACACCGTACTGCCAAAAGTATGAAACATCACTTATTAATGAAGAATGATATAATGGTTAGCATGCAATTAGGTTATACACAAACATTTGAAGGAATGCAGCGTTGCCAAATGTATGAAATATCACCAACATATTAATGAAGAATGAAATAATGTTTAGCATGCAATGAGGTTATACACAAACATTTGGCAACGCTGGATTCTTTCCAGTCGATCAAGATCAAATCCTGTGTCAAGCCAAAACACACATTATGCTACAAAAATTAGACATTGTGTGTGTTCATTAGCAGCTAGCTTTGGCTAAAACTTTACTTGCAATCCCCCTGTCAAAATGGTCACCATTTCTGACAAAGATTTGTTTTTCTGTAAAAGCAAATCATTATTATTTTTTTACAGACTACACCAATTTAGCACATACATTTATCATTTCATATGAATGAAAAATAGAATCAAATCACATAACAAGTGTGGACATTAAAGGTTTAGCCAAAGTTAGCCCCTTAAAGTTTAGACATAGTTACCCCCTTAAGGTTTGGCCAAAGTTAGCCCCTTAAAGTTTAGACATAGTTACCCCCTTAAGGTTTAGCCAAAGTTAGCCCCTTAAAGTTTAGACATAGTTACCCCCTTAAGGTTTGGCCAAATTATCTCCTGACCAGAAGTAATTTTATTTTTTTATATTTATTTTATATTTCACCTTTGGTTCAACTATAATTTGAATTAACTGTTTTGTTCGCCATGAGTGACATCGGCAGGAAAGGGTTTAATGTTTATAATATATTTTAATATTTGTTAACAATTATAAAACTACTTTTCAAGATAACACTTGAACCATAAATGCCGAGATCACTTGACATATACATATTCAATGTTTTTCAATTATTCCGGTGTTAAATGGTTAATTGTAATGTTAACTTCAATGTTCTTTTAGTCTTTAATGTTATAATTGTTTAGATGTTAAAATGTTAATGTATAGCATTTTTACTTAACCCTTTAACACCTGTAGGGACAAGCCAGTGACAACTGTAGGGTTATTTCCAATGCAAAGTTCATTGTATCATAGACCTTAGGGTAAAATATATTTAGGCGTTAAAGGGTTAATCAGATAGTTCTTCCAACGCTTACTTGAAGCCGATGGATTGTAAAATACTTCAATTTTTATGGTTATCACGTACATATTGACAATAGCACAAGTGAGGTAAGTTCTATGTTATTTGGATGCAAGTTACCTCACTTGTTTTTTTAGAGATAAAATACTTACGGGTGAAATTATCTACAGAAACAGATAATTGGTAAAAATGATCTATGCAAAAGTATGAAAACTTAAAGCATATCATAAACAAATTAATGCTAAGTGTCGAGCTAAATCCTAAAACTACCTAATCTAAAACCTTAAGACAAAGAACCAATGCCATGAAAAAGATAAAATGACATTTCAACAGCTATGTTATGCTAATATTTTCATGCAAACTATCATTAAAAATCCATTCCGTGTTACTAAGCGAAGCATTTGTAACTTGAGTCGCAATTTTCGCTGCACTTGTTTGTTGAATCAGTCAATTTTTTTGTGTGATTCAATCAAAATCATATCACATTGATAGAATGCGATACAATTTTGATTGAATCACAAAAAAGTGCGGTTGAAATCGCGACATAAGAGGCAGTGTTATACGTAAAAAAGGATTTATTTAACTAGTGATCTAAGGGCAGTGTTAATCTAATGCACATCAACATTAAATCGATACTTTGGTAGGAATAATTAGGAATGAAAGGACTAACAGCTACAATACCTACGAATGAACTACTTTCACTCGATAAGCTTAATCACATTTTCAATCTTTTTGCGAAATCATTGTTTTGTAAGGATTGCCATCAAACAAGAGCGCCATTTTGTTTTTCTAGTCTAAATCATCGAACACGAGCATCATCCTACCATAACCAAGCAATGAAAGTAGTGTAATTTAATGCATAAACCCCTTAAAGACGAGCACCTAATACTAAGGAGTACTATTGCCAAAGAATAAAAGTGCTCTTTGAATTAATTGAAAATTTATAATACAAATAAACAAAAAATAATAATTTTGCATATTTATATTTTAGAGTTTTACAATAACAAAGTTATATATTTGCAGAATATTTTAGTTCATAGGGACTCTTTATTTCTTGAGCAATAATACCATACTAAATTAACCCTTTAATGCCTGTAGAGACAAAACGGTGACGGTTGTAGGGTTATATTCAATGCAAATATAATTATACTGTAGACCTTAGGGTAATAATTCAGGCGTTAAAGGGTTAAAGAGAACTTTGAATAGCAATCTATAAGAATGATGTTAAAGCAAACCCAGAGTTGTCTTCGATCACCATTTCAAGTAAGAATACTTTGGAAGTAATAGTATGGCACCAATCGGCAGCCTGTCTTTAAGGGGTCCAAAGGAATCGAGTGAAGACGTGCTTGAAATTCTATGCATTTAAAACTAACTGAAGGTTTTCAATCAAAGGCCATTGCAAGACAATGTGCTGTGCACACGGGCACGTTGAGGACATGCGTTGGCATGTTGTTGCGAAGGAAGATTCAGATTTGTAGAAAGAAGAGAGAAGGGAAGCGGAAAAACTGAGGGAATCTTTCTTACATGTTCGTCGACTGCATCGGGACAATCTACCTCCCCGTCACAAACCCATTGCGCATTAATGCAGTTGCCGTTGCCACAGGCCACCTGATTCGGTTGGATTTGGTTAGATTTTATTAGTCAACTAGATTTGGTTAGAGTTTATTAGTCAACTTGATTTGGTTAGATTTTATTAGTCATCTAGACTTTGTTAGTTGTCTAGATTTTATTAGTCAACTAAATTTTTGAGTTGTGTAGTTTTGGTTAAATTTTGTTAGTCGTCTAGATTTGGTTAGTTGTCTTGATCTGTAGGCATCATTTAGTTGCCATTCATTAATTCACATAAGACACAAGAATAATGAAGGAAGTTTCATTGTTGAAAAACTATTTAATGATATTACTTTATTAAAAAACAGCAATGTAAATATCTTTATTCTAAAAATAAATAGTAATGTAAATTAGTTTGGTTGCATTTGATCATGTTAGTGAAAGCTATCAATAATAGTAAACTTCGGTGGTCTGCCAAGTTTATTTCATTCAACAAAATTTGGGCATTAGTCTAGTTCATCTCTGCAGACAAATTTGTTTAAAACAATTATAACAAACTTTATGCTTCGAAACTAATAAGTTATAAAGATAATTTATTACATTTTAACAACTTTAAAAATTGTTTGGAACAATAGAGCTTATTTTAATCACTTTAAAATAAATTTGTCTGCACTGATGAATTAAACTAATATCCACATTTGGTGAAAAGAATAAACATGGCAACACCACCAATATTCAAGTGCTATTAATAGTTATCATTAGCACAATCAAATGCAACCAATGTAAGTTATTTATTTTAAAAATTATTTTAAAAATAAATAACAATAAAACAAAACAATATTTTTCAACTGAATAAATTGAAATAATAAATAATTCCCACAAACATACAATGCTTTTCAATTCCATACAAACATTGATGGACATTTCCACCAAGTCCAAGGATTGATTGCTCCACTTGTCACCATCAAATTCCCTTTCAGTTTACGCTCAAAGTCTCAAGAGAAAACGGGTGAAATTTTGAGAATGGGTAATGACAGAACTAATACTTTAATGTGCCAAAAATGAAGAAAAATACAAAGTTAATTTTAACTCTTTCACCTCGGAGTATTGCAACTGGTACATATGTGTGCCATCTGGGGTGAAAATTTTTGATTTTCTTTGAAAATTTGAATTACACTCGTCTCAATAATAACTCCAATGTATTCTAATTCTTATGGCAACAATTGTAGGGGTGAGAAACAAATTAGACCACATTCAATGGAATTACTGTACCACTTGGCATACTTTATCACATGTCAGGTTTAGCACAAGTAAGGTATACTTTATGTTATTTGAATGTGGGTTGCCTCACTTGTGCTTTTGTTGATTCATTAATGCTAATTTTTTCATGTTTTCCACACATAAAATTGTTAAAAAATGGAATTAATAAAAAGTGACGAAGCAAAAAAAAAACAATTTTGATTTCGGTGAATTATTTACTTTTGCTGAATTATCTTGTGACCCAATTGCACGTTGCATTTTTGGTTATTTTTCACATGAAAACATTTTTTTCTATATTTTTGAAAAATAAATCCAGTATTTCTATTAAAAAATCTAATTAAAAAAGTTATGTTAATAAAACCTTCCCATTAATTCATTTTTAAAACTGTCAGCCTGTACAATTGTTTAGTATTCTAATAATTGGATCAACAATAGCACAATTGAGGTAAGCTCTATGTTATTTCTATGTATGTTACTTCACTTGTGCTATAGATAGTTCATTTTCTTATAAAAGATCTAACAAGATATTGTAGGATTTTTTAAGATTATAATGAACCAAATTTTTATTTAAATTCAACAAAATGTTTCAAATTATAACTACAGTGAATTAAGACCTAAATTTAATTTTGAATTAAGGCAACAATTAATTTTGAATTTGGACAAAAAAATTAATTTTTTATTATGACGGAAAAAATTAATTTCAAATCTTGGGATAAATTTGACACCCTCGGCTGATCAGAGCTTGTTCGTCCGCTCACTTGAGGAGCGAGCTCTCATCAGCCGACAAAACCGTTAATTTTTTATTTTTTACTTTCAACTGCTCCGAAAAATATTTTTTATCAATCGATGCTATTTCCATAAAACTTTTCCGATGCTCGACCCTGTTCATATTAATTGGTTCGATTAGCTTTGGAAATGTTAAACAGTGAACTCGTAGAAGCTTTAGAACATTTAAGAAATCGACAAGAATTGAAAATTGGTTTAGAATAGTTGTAAAAAGACGTTAGATGTGCAAAAACAAAAATGATCGTAACATCTAGACTAACGTTAAACTTTGATGCAATATAATGATAGTTTAAGCTTGACAGTTAGTGTGAAATGAACACCAATATTGGTTAGAGAAAAACAGAGATAAAAAAATTGAATTAGAACATTTACAAAAAATCAAAAAACAAACCTGTGAATCGTCACACGGAATCGTCGGACAATTCTCTTCGTCGGAATTGTCCGAGCAGTCATTGTCGCCGTCGCAGTGCCACCGTTTTGTGATGCATTTTCCGTCATTGCAAGTGAACTGCTCAGAAGTACATGTTGTGTCTGTGGAAAACCTGACGTTAAAGAGAAGTGACCTTGGATGTTGGAACTATTTACAAAAAAAATAACCATTAGAGGTCTGAGAGGCAAAACAGCCCAGATCCAATGGAATTATTATACCACTTGGTATCTTTTCCTTTTCAGCCCTCCAATTGAATTAGAGTTTATACCATGACAATGAATAATATTGTTTCTTCTTCACAATTTTCATATAAAAATGTGTGGTTGGATAAATTGCAATCATAGGTGATGCAACACTTAAATGTGCACTTACCTACTGATCGGTAGAGTGGGCAGAGTGTTGATTTTATGTTGTGACATCATGTTAATATATGTTAACACTTTAACCATTTCTTGTAACACTGGTGATACATAAACCTAATAGCTTACTCCATCTTATGTTACACCAGTGATACAAATTAAGTTAGCTATGTTTTTATTACATTATACAGGTAACTAGTTAGTGCACTGAAAGGTCAAACGATTATGTCTAATAACTTCATAAATTCTTCAACATTACCGGGTTATGCAATCACTGGTACGACCCTCCAGTGATCTCTCCCAAGGGTTGTGTTCACCACTTCCAGGTCACAACCAACCATTAGGTCATTATGACCTTTAGCACAAATAAGTAAAGAAACCTTGGTTGTGATCCAAAATAATTGAATGTATTTTATGTCATTTAGAATAACAAGCACAAGAAAATTCTACACATTAAAGGTTGTGTTCATATATTCAAAATTTCTAAATTTGTGTAAATATGAATACAATAAGACTTTTCTCTAACGTGTTTTGAATGAAACTATTTCTGAACCTTCAAATAAAAAATCTTGGTTAACCATGAAGTTGATGAAAAATTGGCTAGGTATAAAAACTCCTTTAAAAATTCCTATTACTTAAATGAACAGATTTCATTTGATTTAAATAAAACTTCTCTAAACCTTCAAATAAAAAAACTCTCTTATGGAAGGTATTTTTTAATAAAGAAAAAGATTTATAAAAATTCTTAGTAACACCAGTATAGAATATTTTCATTTGAGCAAACTTTTCTGTAAAATTATTTAATTTCTATTTTTAAAAAATGTCAAAATTTAGTTAGAGTCCACAACATCATCCACCACCCCAACAACAACAATCAGAGTTCGGTTATAGAAGCTGGTTTTTCAACCACAGCTTAATAATTAATTTATGAACCAATTTGAAAATGCAACTTAAAATAAACAATTTAATGTTAGTTGACATGGAAGCAAACTTTCACAATGCATCATCTTGAAGTAGAGTTCAGCAAATAGAACAAGATTGGACATGACAAAGTTCAACATGCAAAGAAGCAATTATGAATAATGGTTAAAATTAATTCATTAAATATTGACACAAAATTAGAAAACTTATTCAAACAACTGCTTCAAAAGATTAAATGGTTTTTCGTCATGAAGTTGAGGATTTTTGGTTTTACAACTATCTAGCCTTACAAAAAACCGGATGAGTCTAACCAATGAAAGAATAATTGTAAATAAATAAATAATCTTGTTTCATCCAAGAAATAATTTCAAAGTTCATTCAAACTATATTGTGATAAAATCATAATCTGAATATTGAATGAATAAATGAATTAATGATTAAATAAATAAAAATAAAATATTGTGACGGAATCATATTCTGAATATTAAATGAAGAAAAACTAAAACTGGAAAAGAAAAAAATTTCAAATGACAAAGTTTTTGGACTATGGCAACCATTGAACATGATCCTCTTGCGCCACACCACACAGCAATTGACTGTCTCTAGAAAAAATGTTCCTCAATGGACTAAAAGTAGACCAAAAGACGTTGGGTTGGAAGGAAACATTGAAAGTGATTTTGACCGATCACTCATTCTTACTGCACGATAATTCGTCGGAGAGGTCGTCACAGTCTGGCTCAGTGTCGCAGACCCAATTCAGCGGAATGCAGCTGCTCTGATTGTTCTTGTTGTGACATGTGAACTGGTCGGCTTCGCACGGCTTATTATCTGGAACAGAGGTTTAGTTGAAACACACACGCACATGTACAAACGAGACAGCAGACACTAACATGGGATGCTTCTGGTCACTATAGTCTTTATCTCAACAGAACTTTTTTCGATGCAGGATCAACTGCTTAACATTAATTGAACCACAAGAAATGTTGATGCTGTATCAAGAAATGTTGATCCTGTATCAAGAAATTTTGATTCTGGATCAAAAAATGTTGACACTGGATCAAGAAATGTTGATCATGGATCAAGAAATCTTGATTCTGGATCAAAAAATGTTGATTCTGGATCAAAAAATGTTGACACTGGATCAAAAAATGTTGACACTGGATCAAGAAATGTTGACACTGGATCAAGAAATGTTGATCACGGATCAAGAAAAGTTGAGCCAAGAATGCTAAAGAAACTTACTAAACTAATTTAGTGATGAAGTTCTACAACCCAAATATATATTCATCAAAACATATTTGTTTGTTTTTTAGGAAAATTAAACAAATATTTGTCATGTGAAAACAAACAAATCTATTTACAACATTAGTTAACTTAACATAAAACTTATGAGTTATATTATCAACAATAGCACAAGTGATGTAAGCTCCAAGTTATTTGAATGTGAGTTACCTCACTTGTGCTTTTGTCGATCTATACAGGCAACCATTTTATTTCTTGCCCCTGACAACTGATAAGTGGACAGACACCCAAAACATTTTTAAAAAAAGATTAAAGCTCTGAAAATTCATGCTGCAACAAATTAGTGAAATTAGTAAGCCAGTTATTTATTCACAATGTCTTTTATTTTATGTCGAAGCTTCCTTAAATCGAAGGTCACCATTGTTGCAAAGTTTTTTTTTCATTTTTTCCCATCTCAGAAAAACAATTTTAAAAAAAACATGAAATTTAAAACATTTTTTAAAAACATGAAATTTAAAACCCTTCACAAAAAAAAGAAAAATAAGTACAAATTAACAACAGATAAATGAAGAAAAACAATTTTACAAAATTGTAAAATTAAA
The DNA here is from genome assembly GCA_031471125.1 of Archaeomysis grebnitzkii. Lineage (NCBI taxonomy): Eukaryota > Metazoa > Arthropoda > Malacostraca > Mysida > Mysidae > Archaeomysis > Archaeomysis grebnitzkii. Next base: position 3,617 of record JARUHE010211993.1, on the reverse strand, counting down.
TAAATAACAAAGAAAAATCATTTTATAAAATTGTAAAATTTTGTCATATTTTGTATTCAACATTAAATGATGAGTCAGCAACAAAGTTAATATTAATACAAGAATTTTTATTATTAAAATGTCATGATTTTTAAAAATTATTTACCCTACAAATATATTTTCTTTTTAAAATGTCATGATTTTTAAAATGATATACCTTACAAATATAATTTATTATTAAAATGTCATGATTTTTAAAAATGATTTACCCTACAAATATATTTTCTTCTTAGAATGTCATGATTTTTAAAATGATATACCCTACAAATATATTTTATTATTAAAATGTCAGAATTTTTAAAATGATATACCCTACAATTATATTTTATTATTAAAATGTCATGATTTTTAAAAATTATTCACCATACAAATATATTTTATTTTTAAAATGTCATGATTTTTAAAAATAATGTACCCTACAAATATTCTTTATCATATATACAGTCAGACAGGGTAGTTTTATGTCATTGAAAACTGAAATTGAGCATAATTGTAAATCTGGTAAATCTCAATTGTTAGCCAGTATGCAAAAATGAAAATATTTTTAGTTAATTGCATCTATATTTGAATGGAAAAATTACTAAACTGTCTAAAATGTGTCTTTTTCTGCAACAAAATGGAAAATAAGTTACCGCAAGAGCTTAAAAATTATGTTCTGACACACTGTTGTAGGGTAATGTAATGAATAATTGCTTTAAGCCTATGTATAAATTTGAATTACCCTACAGCAAATAGAAATATAAGAAATTGTAAAAAAACTAGGTATTGGTTAACTATTTATTCATTAGCTATGCTTAATTTACCAAATTTATATGAGCAAGAGTCTGGCTGAATATGGCTGAGAAAAAGCACAAACAATATTTCAATTGAAGCCAATGAAATTATGAATCTACAAACAACAAATTGTTAAATTGAGATGGCAGTCTAAAACTGCCTCACTTTTGGGTTTCTTCAATGATTAAATTGAGTGACACTGAAACATGAGTGACACCGGAGTATGAATGACACCGGATAATGAATGACACCGGATAATGAATGACACTGAAACATGAATAACAATGAATAGTCCTTTATTTAATTCTCACATTAAAGTTAGTCACAAAACAGTTACAGACAAAAGGCAAAACATTATTAAAGACAAAAAGAAGAGACGCGACACCGACGTCCTTTAACGAACACCCAGTGCTGAAGTTCTCCCAAGAACCGCACAACATGTTAGAAAAAGCAGAGGCAAATCATTAGGGGCGGAGCTTATTTAGGATGACCGTTAGAGGCGGAGCTTATTTACGATGGCCAGTAAGGGCCGTTACGACGACTCACTCAGCTGGCAGGCGTCGGTCTCGTCCGACCCGTCGTCGCAGTCCTTGGATCCGTCGCAGTGCCACATGCGCGAGATGCACTGGCCAGAGTCGCACATAAACTTGCGGTTGGCCGCCGAGCAATCCTCCTTCGGGACTTCAACGTCTGGCAGTGCAACAAACGGTTAAACATCTTCGGGAGGCAACTTTAATGCCTGGACACTACAGCCATAAGGGCTAGGAGGTCCAGTATAGGATACTACAGCCATAAGGGCTAGGAAGTCCAGTATAGGATACTTAAACATAAAGACCAAACAGTCTAGGACACCATAGCCATAAAGACTAGGACCAGGATACATTGCGGAGGTTTCTTTCTTTCATTCTCAGGATTAAACCAGCCAAAAAGCTTCTATAAGTCATAATAATAATAATAATAATAATAAGTCATAAGAAAGAGCCGATGAAATGAAAAAGAGAAACTTTTTATATTGTAAACACAAATCAATGTTAATGGTGGCGTTTGCCGTTCAATATGGATTGAAACGTTCTTGCCACAGGTATTTTTCAAATATTTTGTTTTCATTGCATTTAGTTTTATAAGAACTCAAAACATATATTTGTAAAAAAACTTTGCAAATAAACTAAATTATTAAAATGTAGCCTAACGGTATAATTTTACATCTATTTGAAACAGGTAAATGTCTAACCAATTTTTAATATTTTGTAAAATTGGTTTGGAAAAATAAAGCCTACTAAAACATTTAGTTCAACCAAATAATTTTAATGTAGTACTACTTAAGAAGTTAATGCCAGCATCTACTTCCACCGATATTGCCTAACTTTCTTGAACACTCAAAATGTTAATTTTATTATAACCAAATTCATGTTATGAGTTCTTGTAAGACTAAAGTATGAAAATGAAATACATCTCGCAACAACGCTGTAATCCGTTTAGATCCAGATTGAACATAAATAATTATTTTTTCAACAATTTCAATTATAAAATTATTTTTTAAAAAAGGAAACTAAAAACCTTGTATTAGCCACCCTATAATGAACAAATGGGAAGTTAAAAAAAATTCGTGACCAACCAATAAAAATATTGCAATTTTTTATCCACATGTTATGTTAATAGAACTTAAATTCGATCACTTTAGTCAGCACTCAATCATCTAACCTTATTTTGTGGCCATTATGAATTTTATGTTGGTTTCCTTTAGATGTTTTTATTAACATTAAATTTGATTAAAAAAAATATTTGATTTGTATTTATAAAATAAAAGTTATTTTGTATTCAATTTTTCAACATACATCTTTGACATGTTGTGGTACAGAAAGGGTTGGCTCGTTTCACTACACGATAGATAACAAATAATAATAATAATAATTATTATTATTATTGCTGAAGACATTTTTTGAACAGTCTTCATCTTATTCACAATCTGTGAGACATCAAATTCTTCAAATCTTCTGGACATGAAATAAGAAATTGATTTTCAATCCAAAATTAAGTTTTGAAAAATTACTTAATTACTCAACAAATTTGAAAAAAAGGATAACCTATGAAAATGAAAATAAATCTAACAACACATATACCGTAATAGTAGTAATAAATATCATAAAATATGGATAATAAATCTCGCAATATTACCAATAAAAGTAATAATAAAATGAATAATAATAAAAAATGAATAAGAAAAAACTAATAAAAAAATGAAAAATAATAAAAAAAATGAATAATAATAATAAAATTAAAAAGAATGAATAATAAAAATAAAAATAATAAAAAAAACTAATGATAACAATAAATATGAATAATATTACAAAAATGAAAAATAATAATAATAATAATAATGGAAAAAAAAAAATATATAATAATAATATTAAAAATGAAAAATAATAAAATAATAATACTAATAAAAATAATAAACCAATAATAATAATAATTATAGAAATAATAAAACAATAATAATAATAAAAATAATAAAACAGTAATAATAATAATAATAATAATAATAATAAAAATAATAATAGAAATAATAAAACAATAATAATAATAAAACAGTAATAATGATAATAATAATATAAATAATAAAACAATAATAATAACATCAATAATAATAAAATAATAACAATAATAATAATAAAAATAATAAAACAATAACAATAATAAAAATAATAAAACAGTAATAATAATAATAATAATAATATAAATAATAAAACAATAATAATAATAAAAATAATAAAACAATAATAATAATAGAAATAATAAAACAATAA
>JARUHE010211882.1:0-13412 GCA_031471125.1 Archaeomysis grebnitzkii | reverse complement strand
AGACAGACAGTGTTACACTAGCATTGATTCCTTTATTCATAGTTAGTTGGGTGTCTCCTGAGTACTGCATTGCATCGAAGACAAATGCAAACAGGAAGAAAGACTGAGAGTGCCCCCAGAGGAGAATGAATGAAAAAACGTAATGTGTATGACTGGACACTCAGCTTGGGCAATCATTACTTATAATCCCTCCACTAAGGTGGAAAGAAGAAGATTAAAGGAAGATAAAAAGAATAGAGAGGTCTAAGGGAGGTAGAGGATGACCAAATCCCCACTTTGATAGAACCAACCTTTCACCTGGTCTAAGGGAGGTAGAGGACGACCAGATCCTCACTTTGAAAAATCAGCCCTTCACCATTCATATTACTGTTAATGTTAATGTTGCTATTCTAATAATACTTATTTTACCAATATTTTTCCTGTTAAAATAAAGTACTAGACCTGAAAACTGTATAAGTATTAACGTACTCAACTTAATCAAATGCAATTATATAAATTGTTTTACTAGAATAGTATACAATTGTAGAGAATGAACAATAACAAAACCTATTTGTTTTCTATGTAGACATTTATACAGAAAATGTTTCAAGGGATATCTAATGTAAATATTTTACCTGTAAACCGGACCGCCGATTGAGAACCGGACAAAGCTAAATTCCAGATCTCAGGAGTTCTATTGTATAAGAAAACAAAGAAATACCAATTAGATAAACTGATAACCAAGTTTTCAGACGATTGTTGACTTCGTGCGAAGAACTCTCTAATTAAAAGTTTCAACACAGGTCATTAACAATACTAATTATTTGTAGCAACAAAAAACTTTAATTAAAACTTTCAATAAAGATTATTTGCAACACTAATCTTGTTCTAGTTTGGTCCTTATGCAATAAAAGGACACCAATTAAAAGTTTTTTGTAAGCCAAATACTTTTTCAAAACAAGTGTCAGACTTTCTTTTTTAATTGTTTCAGTTTTTTGTTTTTTAAATAAATTAAAGAATAAAAATGTTTTTGAAATTTCAACAAAAGCTAAAAAGTAAAACATAAAACATAAAAAATCATATTCGAGTATGGCATTGAAAATTTAGGAAAAATTTAAATGATTTTTTTTTGGTTAAATTTATAAATTTTTGATAATTTAGTTTTTATAAAGAACCTTTTTGCTGCCTCAGTTATTTATTATACTTTTTACCAATTATAATAATTCGCTATACAATTTTTTTATAAAATGTTCATAAATTACATTTTGGTTTCACAAAAAAATTATAATTTTATTTAAAAATAATATTCAAACATGCATTAACGGCTTCCCTCCGGCTTATGTATTAATACAAATTAAAAAATATTGAAAAAAAACATTTAAATAAAAAAATAAAAATATGTTTCAATAAAGATGTTAAAATACTTAAACATAAATTTTAAACTTTGTGTTCATACAAATTTCAAAACATATGTTAAAAAGTGTTAATAAAATTTTCAAAATATATGTTAATAAAATTTTCAAAATATGTGTTAATCAAATTTTCAAAATATATGGTAATAAAATTTTCAAAATATATGTTAATGAAAACCTTAAAATAAGTGTTAAAAAAGTCTTAAAATATATGTTAATAAAATTTTCAAAGTATATGTTAATAAAATTTTCAAAATATATGTTAATAAAATTTTCAAAATATATGTTAATGAAATTTTCAAAATATATGTTAATGAAAACCTTAAAATAAGTGTTAAAAAAATCTTAAAATTTATGTTAATAAAAATCTGAAAATATGTGTAAATGAAAATTTTGAAATACGTTTCAATAAATTTTTTTAAATATGTTTAAAAATATAAAGTAATTCCATGTTGAGATAAATGGTGGAGATGCAATATTCAATAAAAATAAAAAAATAACCCTTTAATGCCTAAATTGTTATCACCCTACGGTCTACAATACAATGAAGTTTCCATTGAAAATAACCCTACAACCGTCACTGTTTTGTCCCTACAGGCGTTGAAAGGTTAATGGTTTTCTTTACAAAAACAACAAAGTATAATCAAATAGATATAGAATACAATTTAAATTATGTTTATTAAAGAACTTGTTTAAAAACAGTGAAAACGAATAAGATTTAAATTAAGAAATATTTATATACCATTAAGTTAGTAAGAGTTTTCCTGAAATGTTAAAATAAAATGTTTATCAAAAATGTTTGTGTGTTTATGAAGTCAAAAATGTAAAAAAAATACATTTTCACTGACAATGGTTTTGTAGTACTGTTCAGCTTATATTGGAGAACTTCTATAAAGGCCAAAACAGCAACAAAAATATACAATGAAAACATTTGACTAACTTTTTTGTTTGAGGTAGTCAAAATGGACTTCATCAAGTTGGCTAACCTTTGCTAACAATGCACACTTTTTTGATTCAATCAAAAGCGTATCACATTGTACTTACGTGATACAATTTCGATTGAATCACAAGAAAGTCGATTGAATCCAACAAAAGTGTACACTGTTAACAAAGGTTAGTCAATTTTATTATGTCATAAAGGCTAGTCACGTGTTTTCATGTTAGGTGAATATTTCGCTTCATAAAAACTGTTTTTAATTTAAACAGATGTGAACCAATGACAAAATAGAAAACGGATTTTGTTATCATTTGAAAATGTTTTATTTATCAAATTAAAAATGTGATGTTGATTAAATTTTAGAATTTTTTTTATAAAAAGAAATTCATTGTTTCTAACTTTGAAATACTTTTACGTTATCAATTGAATTGAAATTAATTTTGTTAGCTCATGCTTCAATTATTTTTAAGTTTTGTATTGTTATTACTTGTATTATTATTATTATTTGTATTATTATTATTATTATTGTTACTATTATTATTATCATTATTATTATTATTATTATTGTTGTTATTATTGTATTGATATTATTATTATTACGTTTTATTATAACAATAAGGGTATAACATTTGGGGCTTTCATATGACGTGTCTAATCTAAATTAACCGATCTCTGCCCCGCTTCAAATATCAACCTTAATATTACTACCCACATCAAATGATGTGTACACTAATGATATGCAGCCGACATATGGCGCGTCCTACAAGCCGGGATAAGCTTAGCATATGAGATTTTAAGGGAATACAGCCTTAGAGTATAAACAAAAGCTTATTCACTGAAAGTACTCAACTCACTTTTTAGTCTAAGATTGTCAAAAATGACATCAAATTAACTAACAACTTTTTTTTAACAGTCCAATGTTAACAGAGTTTAGTAAATTAATGATGTCAATTTTGACTATCTTAGACATGGAAGTTAGTCAATTTTGACTATCTTAGACATGTTAATTTAGTCAAGTGTTTTCAATGTTGTTTCAAAACTTCTAACGAGAACCTACCTTGAACATTGCGCTGTAATGTATGGCAATAATGTATGAAAATAATGTATGGCAATAATGTATGAAAATAATGTATGGCAATAATGTATGAAAATAATGTATGACAATAATGCATGAAAATAATATATGGTAATAATGTATGGCAATAATGTATGAAAATAATGCATGGCAATAATGTATGAAAATAATGTATGAAAATAATGTAGGACAATAATGTATGACCATAATGTATGGCAATAATGTAATAAAATAATTTATGGCAATAATGTATGGCAATAATGTATGAAAATATTGTATGACAATAATGTATGAAAATAATGTATGGCAATAATGTATGAAAATAATGTATGGCAATAATGTATGGCAATAATGTATGAAAAATAATGTATGGCAATAATGTATGGCAATAATTTATGAAAATAATGTATGGCAATAATGTATGAAAATAATGTATGGCAATAATGTATGGCAATAATGTATGAAAATAATGTATGGCAATAATGTATGGCAGTAATGTATGAAAATAATGTATGGCAATAATGTATGCAAATAATGTATGGCAATAATGTATGAAAATAATGTATGGCAATAATGTATGGGAATAATGTATGAAAATAATGTATGGCAATAATGTATGAAAATAATGTATGGCAATAATGTATGAAAATAATATATGGTAATAATGTATGGCAATAATGTATGAAAATAATGTATGGCAATAATGTATGAAAATAATGTATGAAAATAATGTATGACAATAATGTATGACCATAATGTATGGCAATAATGTATGAAAATAGTGTATGGCAATAATGTATGACCATAATGTATGACCATAATGTATGGCAATAATGTATGGCAATAATGTATGAAAAATAATGTATGACAATAATGTATGACCATAATGTATGGCAATAATGTATGAAAATAATGTATGACCATAATGTATGACCATAATGTATGGCAATAATGTATGGCAATAATGTATGACCGTAATGTATGGCAATAATGTATGAAAATAATGTATGGCAGTAATGTATGTTGAGGTTTTGTAGTTAAACTCTATTCAAGTATTTCTTATTCAAGATAATTGAAAATGTTTCAAATTTTGTTATGAACTAACGTTAAGATTGACGAAACCCTAAAAATAAAGTAAATAATGTTTAAAATCCAAATTAAATGATTTTACATCAAATGACAAAAAAAAATTGTAATGTTTGCATTTTTTTTCCTGTTTTTTTTTTCGTTCATTTGCTAATGAAAGCCATTAGCGTAAACATACTTTAAATAAAGTAAAAAAAAAACAACTTTTCATTCAAGTTTAATCTGAAAGAGTAAACAAATTGCAATTATAATAATAATAGTAACAATAATAATAGTAATAATAATAATAACAACAATTATAATAATAATAATAATAATAATAATAATAATAACATTAATAGTAATAATAAGAATAATAATAATAATAATAATAATGTTAATAATAATAATAACAACAATTCGAACATTTAATAACATACATTTTAATGAATAATTTTTAAAAACTAAAACAAATGTTATGTTATGTTAAAATATAGTAAAAATATTAATTTAAATTCTCGGTATGCAAGAAGCCCAAAACAAATAACATTAATACCCATTAGTAATATGAGATAAGTTATCTTATTTTAGTATTCAAAAGCAAACAGTTATGATCAAGTGGATACGAATTAAGAATTTAAAATCAAATAAAGTATATCAATGTATAGCGTATATTGATTTGAATAAAGTAATCATATATAAGAAATATGTGTACGCAATTAAGAATATAAAATACAATAAAATAAATCAATGTATAGCGTATATTGAATTGAACAAAGTAATCATATATAAAAATACGTATACGCAAGTTTGAAAGATCTGATAATATTTACTACAGAGGTATGAGTGGATAAGATGGTCAGTTGCCTGAAGATTAATGTTGTTTAAACAAATCGAATTTAATTTGTATCAAGCTGTTAATTTTATATTCCCTTAAGATTTCATGTGTTAAGCTTACTCCAAGTTGAAAGAAGCGCAGTATACTGGCTGCATGTACTTACGGTACACATAAACTGATGTGTGTAGTAATATTAAATTTGATGTGTGAAAGATGGAAAGAAATGTTACAGTTTATCACCATAGATCATACAAACATATTTAATAATGCTCGAGGTCGGCAAGAAACCAGATTCTTGTAGCCAAGCTTCTAGTTTTAATCAATTCATTATATTATTAATATTTGTTATACTTACATGGCAACACGAATACGTACAGCATAACAGTCGGTCTTCAAAAACATAATTGTTCAGCATCATATTCTAACGCTATGCCTATGTAATACAATTTCGTGATTGACTGTTTTAAATGTCTTAGTCAAATCAAAAACATGGCCGATGCAAATTTATTATTATCTTATTCTTATTATTATCAGAACGTGGTATGTTAACAACACAATAGCTTGACTTACCTATATGCTAAATAAGCTATAGGTTAAAGCCACACACCATCGGGGGCCTCATTTTGTAAAATATGTTTCATATAGCTCAGGGCCTCATGAGGTGAAATTCCGGCCTTGCTGATGTACTAGATATTACCTGTCTAAGGCCATGTTGATAACCAGTATAAACGCTGTTTTCGTCGATATGTTTTTGTCAATTGGATAATTATAAACATGTCCAACATTTAAATAAACTTTGGCAATACTGATGTTGGCTTACAATTACTAAAATCAGTTTTGCTACCACTCTTATAGATTGGGAAAACGTTTTTTACTTTCAGTTTAGACGGAAGCAACCCTTGATTAAAGTGCGGTTATATGTAGTAGCCCTTGATTACAAAGCAGTTATATGTAGTAATGGAATTATGATTGCTCTGATAACCATTTTGACCTTTTCACCAAGGATTCGTCCACACCCGGAGAAACATCTCCTATCCCATTCACCAAACTTAATAATTCTTCCTCATTCACACGACTAAAATCAAAACTATCGTCAGTAGGTCGGCCTAAATAATCTCTAAAACTAACATGATCATGTTGAACAATTGAATCTGATAAACCCTTCCCAACCAAGGCATAATACTTATTAAATAATTGTGCAATTTGTTTCCAACATTTATTAAATCGTTATTAACATTAAATTAAGTATTCTGTTCATGCGAAATATCAAATTTTTGCAATAAGTAAATTATTACCTGCCACGTTTTTTTATATTTATATTACTTTCATTTATATTAGTTTTATAATAAACACACTTCCTTTGACTAATCAATTAATTTACTCTGTGTCTAACCTCAGGGTTGCCTACACTTGTCAGCACATTACCAACTGCCTCCAAGTCATTTCTTAAATTTAAGATATTATACTCCGAGAAATTCCTATGTTTGACAATCTCGACCCGTTCAACAGTTTAATCCCCTTTATTGAATAAGGCAAATAATCTGAATTTTTAAATTATTTCCCTTTCTTTTAAGCTATTGTAATTCATTGTCCATATATGGTCCATCAACGTAGCATGGCCATTTTTAATGCATGTAGGCTTAATAACACTAATTAAATAGTTATACCACAATAACAAGTTTACAAATACTGTCCATGCATCTAATTTTTTATGCAAAGATCGGTCATATAAGAAAGTCCCAATTATTTAATTACTAGTAGGAGTGATGTAACTAGTATTTGTAGTAGTAATAATATTATCATTATTAGTAGTAGTATTAGTGTTATTAGTAGTATTATAAACATTAATAGTATTAATAGTAGTAGTATCATAGTTTTAGTAGTAGTAGTAGTTTTAGTAGTTATACCGTAGTAATAGAAGTATCATTATCATCATCATCATCATCAGTAGTATTAGTAGAAGTAGTAAAAGTAGTAGTAGTAAGAAAGAAAGAAAGAAATATTTTTATTTGACCAATTACAATTAACATATTTATATTAAAAATCAATACTTCACAATATTAGGCCGAGCTTAGTAAGAAATACAATCTCTTATAACCAAGCTCCGAAATAAATTTACAATTTTGACATTCACTAGTTGGTCATCAGTCTAACAAGTTATTTAGCATACAAACTGCATACAATTAATCAATTATAAAATTAAACTATCAATAAACATCAATCTCGAAGTAAGTGCTGCAACCATACGGTTATTTATGTTCACATACATACACATACATACATACACATACATACATACATATACAAATACACACAACTAAAAACAGTTTTTTTCTTGGTTTGCAAGACTGTGCAGCGGCTCCACAGCTTCACCAAAAAAGTATCCAACAGAGGTTTTTTTTTATAGTTTTTTAGAGTTTATGAATAGTTGGCATGCAATTTGTTTTTATTTGATGGTTTTTAGGATAGTATAAAAACTAAATGAAAACGTTTACAAGATTTTAAAACTGTAAATTAAACTTTTGCTGGAAATATTATTTTATTTAAATTACATAATTAAGTTTATTAATCTGTAATGATCTGTGATAATCAAAATAAGGTCAATTTGTTATAATAATAAAAACATATTTTATATTAGTTTAAGGTCCAACGTTTTCTATAGAAAGTGAGTTTGATCATAGACTAATTTAAGTTTAATATTTCGTCACGCTAGTTTTCTATCTGTTGTAAAACACAAAAATATTTTAAGTTCTTTAACATAAATATGTTATATGTTTTCAGGTATTTTGTTACGCATAAATATGTGTTATGCGGCTTGCATCAATTTGTCATATGTTGGCAAGCACTAAATTGGCATCTACATTTAGGCATCCATGTGCGATTTAATTGCTGGTATGAAAGAAAATGCCATTTCACTTTATAATATCTTACTGAGTTGACGTTTCAAAAAATGTGGCATTGATGATTTAGATTATTTAAATGTGCTAAATGTAACCTAATTGATAACGTCTTTTGTAAATAATCGTTGTTTACCTAATAATAATAATAATAATAATAATGATATGTAACACCGGTGATACATGTGGCCCAATGGCTCACTCATTAACATGTAACACCCGGGTTACATAACTAATTACTTCATGTTTATAAAGTTTTTTTTACAAGTTTCAGTACACTTTTCATTTTTTTACTTGCAATAGATACTTGAAACTATTTTACACATATATGTTCTAAATTAAAAATATAAATTTAAACGAAAGAATACAAAAACTTAAAACAAAGTTAATAATTACTAAAAATTATCTCAAAAATCAAACCAAAAACTAAACAATATGAAATCTAACATGAAACTTTTTGATTACGTTTATATGATTAAGGGACGAGTAGTACTGCGCTGTGATTGGCCGACGCGTTTACCCACAACCCATTAGTTTTTTCACGCCAATGTTCAACGTGAATCACGTTAGGTGATTAACTTTTCACTTTATTTTTTACTTATGTTACGCAAGTTTAAATTGGTGTGATTTGTTACTATTTGTGTTCATTATGTGTGATTGTGTGTGAAAAGTCGTAAAAATGAGTGATACCGATGATAGATCTAATCAATGAACCAAAACATATTTGAAACTTAGGCATATCACACTCAAGAAACTTTAACACGCCGATAACATAGCATACATTGACAAAAGTGAGACTGCAATGAGCAGCATATAATTTCTATTTTTATTATGCTTTGTAAGCGATATATTTTATATCTATGATTTCTTTTATGCTCTACTGTTATTTCTATGATGTAATAACCATTTGTTACGCCTATATTATTGTCTTATTGCCCTTATTTAACATTATAAAAGTTTTTTTATGTCAAATTTTCTCAGGGAAAACGTAACCACCGTTTCTTACATTGCGTCTATGTAAATTAGACTCCCGCTTAATGAACTCCCACTTAACGAGCAAGCACTTGGAACGAATTAGTTAGTTAAAGTGAGGTATTACTGTAATCCGTTTTGTACTTATATAGAAAAAAAAGTTTAATTCATTATATTGAAGGAGCAACAGGAGTTCAAATATTTGGTTTATATATAACACGTTAAAATGATATTTACGATGGAAGACACCAAATACGATATACCATTGTGTTCTAAATTCTACCCTATACCAATTGTTATAATACACGTGTTGTGCAAAGTTAAGAAAAAAAGATATATACATATATATAAATAATAAGCCAACCAATGTATCATACAACATTAAAACTATAGATTTACAATAATTGTAAAATTAATTTGAAATAAACATTCTATTCAAAATTAAACGCTATATTTATTGATATATAACACGTGTCTAGCAAATGTAAGCATTTAATTTTGAATACAATGTTATTTCAAATTAATCTTACAATTATTGTAAATCTATAGTTTTAATGTTGTATGATACATTGGTTGGTTTATTATTTACATATATGTATATATCTTTTTTTTCATGACCTCGCACAGCACATGCTATAAATCAACTGGTAGAGGGTAGTATGTAGAGTACAATGGTGTATCGTATTTGGTGTCCTCCATCCTAAATATCATTTTAATGTGTTATATATAAGCCAAATATTTGAACTGCTGCTGCTCTTTCAATATAATGAATTAAACATTTATTTTTATTTCTATATACGTACAAAACGGGTTACAATCAAAATATTGTGTTCTTATTTCATTTCTAACTATGCTTATATTAAAAAAGTTTAAATACAGTTCGACTGATTAACGTTATTTTACGAAAAATTAATTTGTGGAGAACGTATACAAGATCCAATTTTTACACAAGTGTCTATATATATATAGACATATATGTAGATATATTTGATGTAATAAAAATGCAGACAAAATATATGTATTTATTTTAATGAAAATAATATAATATAACAAAAAATGCGCGTATACATAGTTATACAATTCAAAGAAAGATTAAATTAAATGTCCTTTTTGAGCAACAAAAAATTGCATCTGATACGGACGATAAAGACCTCCTATCTGTAACTTCATTTGCTTTCACCTCAACTATACACAACCCAGAAATTAGTGTTTAAAAAATAAACAAAAAAGTTCAGGAATATATGGTGAATTTTGATTGATGCTGTAAATAATCGGTTGAAATGAGGTTTGTGTTTTTTTCCATTGCTAAAATTCCATTTCTCAAAATCTTTGCGGCATTTATTATCTCATCCGATTTCTTAGTCGTTGTGTGAAGCAATTGTAAAGCTTCAAGAGGTGTTAAATTGGAAGTAAACATAAATGTTTCCGAATTATAAGACTTGCTATCCATATTAAGTTTTTTTGAAAAACTTAAGAATTTTATTTTAACTTGTTTTAACTTTGGGTGTAATCGTGTAAGTCATGCTCGGTTCCTCCATTATTAATATATTCTTCTTTGTATAACTTATAGAGCACTGTGCAAAGCATTGGTATGATCTTTTTGATGACTTCACTTTCAATATACTTTCATAAACCCATGAAAGCTTTTCTATGTATATTGCAATAATTTGATCCTTTCCCAGGATCCTTTTTTGGCTCAGTGATTCTTATACAATTTCGTCTACAGCTATTATGATACCATGCTTTTTTTGCTATTAAGTCTTCTCCAAGACAAGTTATTGATTGATCGCGTTTATTTTTTGCCAAATAACTTGTTTTGAACCATTTGAAGTAATGTATTGATGTAGTATTTCTTTTGAATTTCCCATGTACCTTACATTCTTTTTACAAAATATGCATGCTTTTGTCAAAATTCCTTTGTTTATTCGTTAATAGCAAATCTACCGCTGAATTAGTTTGTTCTGCAATCGTTGATTTAATTCTCGCTTATCTCGAGAGCCAACCTTTTTACAGTACAGAAACGACTGAAACAGCGAGAGTGGTAAAATTTCTTTAGCATCTCATGGATTGTTGTAATTGAAGAAGTAAGGTCGTGCAAAGCAGTGATTTTGTAATAGTTTACGTCTTTCTGCGGCATTTTTATCATACTTCAATTATTTAACTTTAATAATTTAAGGTTATCAGATTCCGTTTCAGAATTTTAACAAAACAAATAAGATTTTTTTCTGATGGTAATAATTCTTCTGCCATTTTCTGCCATAAAAACTTTTACAAGAGATAACAATATTTATTACGTATATTTCTTAAATATAAACGAACTCGTCGATAAGAGGGTTAAAGTAGATGGTCAAACAATGTTTTATTAATTCAACATCTAGTTCTTTAAAGCTTGATCATGAAAATGTTTTTGATAAAAATGTTTTAAATGAATAAATCCTTCATTAAGACAAATATACTTTATATTACTAACAAATTGAACAAACTTTCAGAAAAAACTCGTCCACAAATATAGTAATAAACTAGCCTATACAATGCTAGAAATTTATCGGGTAATGCAGCCATTTAATCAGGTTTTTCTTATTGCTCGTTATCCTTGTCGATAATCGTTTTCCATTATATGAATATGATGATAGCCGAGTCGATACGAACGCTGCCTAGAGATAAATGCTGCATAAGCAAATCTCATTGGCGCCGGTTCGAACCCGCTCTAAGGCTATTTCATTGAGAATTTGAACGTGGCTGTATTCTCTTAAAGTCTCATATGTTAAGCTTACCACGGCTTGAAGGAAGAGCCATATGTCGGTTGCATATCCTTAGGTTACACATCACTTGATGTGGGTAATAGTAATAAGGCCTAACTATGTGAAGCGCTGAAGAGTATTAAATAGGGTCGGTGCTATATAAAAGCTGTAATTATTATTATATAGTATATTGGTACGTCAAACACATAACAACAATAATTACGTTACAGTGAAACTCTTGAGTTTTGAAACAATCAATAATTCATAGCTCAGGAGTTCCAATGTATTTATATAACGACACTATTTTAAAATAATCTTCGGTGCTTCACAGCCACAAACACACCAAGGATTTACTTATCCAACCACAAATATAGCCACATCCACAGACTCAGCGTTCTCATTGAATGTGCGCATGACTGCGTTTACTGACTGCATTATATATGTGCATGGAGATGGTAATCAACCGTAATACATGTTCGCAGCATCAAACGTGTGCATGGCAGCATTGACCGACTGCATCAAATGTGCTCACTGCTGCGCTAACTGGGCGCATTAAATAGGACAGAAGGTACTTGACAGACTGCATTGAATATGTGCACAGCTGCAATGATCGACCGCAGTAATTGCATATGAATAATTCTTTTGAATTTCGTAGCTTTTGAAAAGCCTCAATAATGATTAAAATCACATTTACGTTAAAATACCATTGAAGAAAGTTTTTTCATCACAGGTTATAATTTTTGTGTTCAATTTCCATAATTTAATTTGTTTATATAAACAATAATTTTTTTGATTGTATTAATACATTTTTATGATGGTATCCTCAAGTAAAATTAATTTAAAAAATGTATTTTGAATTATTACTTGTTTGAAAAAGTAATTAGTTTGTTTGTTCAATTTTGAGGAGAATTCCAGAGCGTAAATCTAACGCTATTTTCTAGGTAACCAGTGTCTCCAATTTTAAAAGAAACCTTCATAACTCCTTAACCACTCATTTCCGCACTAATTAGTGAAGAATGAAAGTTTCTTAGAATATCAAACTATTAAAATAACAATGCAATATTCAACAAGTTTGGTTCATTCTCTTCAAATGATAAACGTACGGCTGCTCATGTTTAGTGATTTATGCTCTCTCTGCGTTGTTCTATGGCGTCGCCCAGAGAATAATATAGGGTAATATTCGAGTAGCCAGATTTTGAAACATATGTTCGGGCTTAAAGAACCTAAGTCCAAGGAAGAAACTCATAAAGGTGAAGGAGACGGAGGACTCTCAGTGATCAAACCAACGTGACATGGATAAATGAATATCAATACCAAAAAGCAGAAAACTGTGAGGTGAACCCAAATAAAAACACTGGTTACGGCCGTATGCCTATGCCCACTTTAGCTATTAACGCCTGTAGGGAAATAAAAACGAACGATTAATGCTGCATAAGCAAATCTCATTGGCGCCGGTTCGAACCCGCTCTAAGGCTATTTCATTGAGAATTTGAACG